>VZQC01006419.1:1299246-1336785 GCA_009823505.1 Rhizomys pruinosus
CCAGGAGAACTCCAGTTCCAG
Organism: Rhizomys pruinosus; assembly: GCA_009823505.1. Lineage (NCBI taxonomy): Eukaryota > Metazoa > Chordata > Mammalia > Rodentia > Spalacidae > Rhizomys > Rhizomys pruinosus. The sequence continues at coordinate 1,299,268 of VZQC01006419.1, forward strand.
GGGAATCCGAGACCCTCTTCTGACCTCCGCGGCATTGCACGACACGGGTGCACAAACTTGCATGCAGACAGCACATTCATACACATAAATAAATAAAAATTAATAAAAAATTAAAAAAAAAAAACAAAATAAACACTCAGGGGAAAATAAAAAAGATTTGAATTTCTTTTAAACATGAGCAAAACATAAGAAAATTATCTCAAGAGATGTAAAAAAATAGACAAAATACAGTGCTCTTTCATGATTAAAAGCTCAGCAAAGAAGCACAGAGGAGCTTTCTCCACCCTCCGACAGCATCTACAAAGCTCCAACTAACAAACCACACAATGGCAGAAGAGTTCATAAATCTCCACTAACAACAATCAGAAGTGTTTACTCTGGCCTCTTCTCTTACACTTGTGCTGGACAACCTGTCCACGCAGGACACATAAACGAAGGACATCCAGGTTCAAAAGTAAGACTGGGACTGGAAGGATGGCTCAGTGGTTAAGACCACTGTGCTCTTGCAGAGGACCTGGGTTCAGCTCACATGGGCTCACAGCCCTCAATCACTCCAATTCCAGGGGCTCTGATGCCCTTGTCTAGCCTCCACAAGGATTCCACACATGTGGAACATACATGTACATGCAGGGAAATACTCATACACATAAACTAAAAATAAATTTTGTTTTAAAAAAATGAAAAACTGTACATAGTAGTCATATCCAGCAGATAATGTAAAAGACATTTAGGCATCTATTTCTTTATCCCCTTCTATTTCCAAAGCGGATTTTCACCCACCTCAGCAACACCAGTCTGACTCCACAGAGCTTAGTCTAGCTTCTCTTTTTCATATCTGTAACTCCTTTTACAGACTTACTAATGGCCTTGTACTCCTCTTAGGTATTCTAGCTCCATGGCCACACTGTCCTCTGTTTGACATCCCCCTTCACCTTCCCAGGGCTCTGCAACATCCCTGGGCTTTATTTTTTATGCAGTCACTCCAGCCAGCAGCACCCTCCGGCCAGGTAGCTATTGCCTCTGAGGGGCTCACATGCCTTCCTTTCATTCGTTCCATGAAGACACACTCTTCTTGACTCCTAGATTCCTGGGTCCACCCTTGGGGAGCTACCACTGCTGTCTCTGCAACTGGATCTTTCTTCGCATGATGGTTTTTAAGTTAAACTATAGGTGATGATGGAGGGAGGGAGAAAGGGCATCAGACTTGGTCCTTAGACTGACCTAACTCCTATTTTCTTGACAACTGTGATGACTAATCTTGATTGTCGACTTAATGGAGGCAACTAAGAGATAGGACTCTGACAGATCACTTTGGCCTTTCCAGGGAGGATTAACTGGGAGGAGAAGACCCTTCCATGTAGTAGGTGCCACCATCTGTTGGGTGGCTCACAGACAGAGAAGTCCAAGGAAAGGCAGTGTTGCACGGCTGCCTGCCTACCTACACTGGTAGTTCTAGCCTTCACAGACATCAGGCTTTATCCAGCTTTTTCTGAATTCTAAAGTGGGCCCAGCAACACTTCAGGTATCTTCCACACCTACAGCACAAGGCTGGGACTTCTCAGAGCTGTATTTCATATGCTGAGAAACTACTGGGTTCTCACCCTCTTCAGCATTCAGCCAGGAATGGTTGGACGACCCAGTCCCTGTCATGTAAACCCCTGTAGTAAATTCCCTTTTATAATACATATATAATATACATCATGCCTCCCCCACCACCAGCATGATGGACTCTTACCCTTGGGAATTGTAAGTCAAATAAACTTTTCCTTCTATAAGTGGCCTTGGTCGTGATGTTTTATCACAACAGAGAAGTAAGTAATACATAACCTATCCTAGAAGTTAAGTGGGGGAAGAGAGGCAGCCAGTGACTGAACCTGGAACAGGCTGGCTTTTGAATGCCGGGAGTGCTACCCGTTGATCCGAGTGCTTGCCGTCAGCTCTGTTCTCTGTAATAATTCAGCTTTGCAATCATTTGGATGTTTCTCTGTTTGTGCTCTAGCTCCTAATACATGTTCATTTAAACCAAGGTTAGTTTAATGCTTTGCTTAATGTCTTTGCTGAGTTCTCCTGGGAAGGAGAACCACTGGCCTCTCCTATCACTGGAAACAAATTTGGGCCACAATGTATTTCGTTTTTAAATATTGCTTTGCTTTAAAACAAATCTCTGGTGTCTTTTATTGACAGGTAGGCATGTGAAGGCCAGAGCTGAGACTTTATTCTGCTTTAATTTACCAGTACTTAAGCTCCTTTTGAGTGGTTATGTATTCCTTTTATTAAATACTTTATGAGTATCTACCACTCAAAAAGAGCTTATCTGCTGTGGTGGTTTGAATGAGTGTCCCCCATAGGCTCTAGGTATTCAGACGTTTGTCTCCAGTTGGTGGCACTGTTTTTGGAGGTCTTAGAAGGTATGGCCGTGCTGGAGGAAGTGCGTTGTTGGGGGCAGGCTTAGTGAGTTTTAACAAGCCTCGTGGTCTACAGTTGCTCTCTCTCTGCTTCCTGTGCTCATTGCGAGATGTGACCCTCGGCTTCCTGCTCCAGTCTCCAGTCGCCATGCCTCCCGCCACAATGGACTCTAATTCCCTGGAACTGTCAATTGTAAGCTCAAACTCTTCCTTTTATAAGTTCCTTGGTCATGGTGTTTTATCACAGCAACAGAAAAGTGACTAATACAGTAATTTGGTACCAGAGAGTGGGCTGTTGGCTGTGAAGAACCTGACCATGTGGATGTTTGGAGAAATGTGGAAGACTTTGGAACTTTGGGCTAGAAAGGCTGTTGACTACTGTAAGCAGAGCTTAAAGGGCCATTCTAGTGGAGGCCTGGAAGAAAGCATTGCTGCAAAAGATGTGGTTCCAGAGGAAAATAAAGACTTAGGCAGCAACTGGGATATTTTGATAAAGAGTCTGGCAGCAGTTTGCCCACAGCCCAAATGCTTGCCTGATGCTAAGTTGAAAAGCAATGGACTGATGTCTTTGGCGGAGGATATTTCAAGACAGCCTAATGTAGAAATGGTGGCGTGGCTTTTAATGGTGAATATTATACAGATCTACAGTGAAAAAGAGCAAATGGGGCAGAAAGAAATGCAGAATGTACAGTTTGGATCTGAAAACTGCACTAGGAAGATTAAAGGTGGGGCCAAGGCATGTGAAGGAGAGGTTCCCTTTGATAAGGAGATTAAAGCAATTAAGGAGAGGCCTGGAGATTTACAAGTAAACAAAAGAATCAGTACCTTCAGGGCAAGACCACACCCAGCTAATCCTCCAACAAGTCCAGGGCAGAGAAAAGTTGCAAATGTGGTTGAAATAGGCCAGGGTCCATCCCAAAATTGCAGCCAAACTCGGCAGTTTCATTCACGTGGTGCTGGCTTTAGAGGCATGAAGTTTGCAAGAGTGAAGGGGTCATCAGTTCTTCCTCCACGGTTTCAGAGAGCTGCCAAGGTCAGGCAGAGCGCAGCAGGGGTGTCCCTGCATAAAGTAGGCCCTGATAGGCCATTGCATGAAGCTGTGAATGTGAAGCCTGGTTGGCAGCGGAGACCCCAAGAAGACATTCGAGATGCCAGACCTGTGAGATATTTGCCAAGGAGAGCTGCATACAGGGAGTGGTACCAGCCTAAGAAAGAGATGTATGTTGCAAGCAAAGCTGGAAGAGCTGAGCCATCTAAGCCCTTTGGAAGTCAAGTCCCAGAAGTTGCATGTGGAGCTACTGGACTTGGCGTTTGCCCTGCTGGTTTTCGGTCTTGTTTTGGTCCAGTATTTCCTCACTATGCCTCTATTCCTCCCTTTTGGAATGGGAATGTATATTCGGTTCCACTGTACATTGGGAGTATGTAATTTGTCTTTTGATTTTACAGGAGCTTACAGTTTAGGAGATTGGCCTGAGTCTCAGAAGAGACTTTGGACTATGGACTTTTGAATGGCATTGAAACTGGTGGAGACTATGGGGACTTTTGGGGTTGGACTGAATGAATTTTGCATTTTATGTGTTCAGGAGCCTATGTGGGCCAGGGAGTGGAATGTGGTGGTTTCAATGAGTGTCCCCCATAGGCTCTAGGTATTCAGACGTTTGTCTTCAGTTGGTGGCGCTGTTTTTGGAGGTCTTAGAAGGTGTGGCCGTGCTGGAGGAAGTGTGTTGTTGGGGGCAGGCTTAGTGAGTTTTAACAAGCCTCGTGGTCTACAGTTGCTCTCTCTCTGCTTCCTGTGCTCATTGTGAGATGTGACCCTCGGCTTCCTGCTCCAGTCTCCAGCCGCCATGCCTCCCACCATAATGGACTCTAATTCCCTGGATCTGTCAATTGTAAGTTCAAATAAACTCTTCCTTTTATAAGTTCCTTGGTCATGGTGTTTTATCACAGCAACAGAAAAGTGGCCAATACATCTGCCAAAGTACAGGGCATTATGCAAAGGCTCAACAAATGCTCGGTGCCTTGTTCATCATGATAGTGCACTGAGGTGCAATGTTGCTCTCCTCCTTGCCAGAGGAAACAGAGCTTCAAATGGATCAGGCTATATACCATACCATGTTGTGTTAACAACACCTAGCCTAGTGTCTAGCATAGAAGAGCATTTGGCAGGTACTACTGAATGAAGGAATGAATGAAATGATAATGTCTGGAATCACCTCTGGAAAACCTAATAAGAAATCTGTCCAGTGTCTTCCTTACTGCTTAGGAGAAACGCAACAGTGATATGTGAGATTCTGCTCAGCAGCCAGTAAGGTAAATCATCTCCCCCCTCCCGTGGTGTGTGTGTGTGGAGGGGGGTATGGTTTGAAAGATGGTCTCACTATGTAACTGAAGCTGGCCTTGAACCTTGGGTCCTCCTGCCTCAGTCTCCCAGGCACTGAAATTGCAGGTGCATGCCTTTTTCAAAATCGATGGGCTAACCAGGGGAGATATACGTCAGCATAATCTGAATATTGGAAGGAATAGAAAACCTGCAAATTTGGCCTTCCATCATTTTCCAAACCAAAAATTATACCTTAAAATAAAAGGTAAGTTAATAAAATGATAGAGGCAATGTCCATTAGTGAAGTGGCCACAAACCCCAACTTTGTGAACAAAGTAAACTCCAAAGCATTATTTATCTCAGTGTTTTTAAGGATGTAGGAAAAAGAGAGAGGGGAGGGAGGTTTTTAAGGAAAAAGAGAGTAGGGAGGAATTGCAGGAAGGAGGAAAGGAAAGAGAGGGGAAGGTAGATAGGGACACAGAGAGAAAGGGATAGAGAGGGAGGAGATGGAGTTTACAGGAGGCAAGAGTGAGGTTCCTTCAGAAAAGCTTCAAATTAGGAGCTGAGAAAGGCTAAGGTGAGCATTGTACAATGCAGCCAGTGTGTTGTTTATCCAACACAGTCAGGAAATCATGTGCCCTGTATCCGTTTATGTATCTCCATCAATTAAGCAGTCAAACTGTCTCAGCTCGGTGGAGCATGCTTGGAGGATAATTATACTGGGAGCAGAACTCGCATTTCTGAGGCAAACTGGAGGCAGCATCAGACAGATAAGACGATCTGCTGCTGTTCACCACACGTCTCCTTTGTTACTGATCCCCAGAGAGATGAGATGCGTGCCTGAAGATCTGGGCAAGCACAAACTGGGTGCATCCCTTCTCCCCTCACAGCTGCTTTTCCCTGGGGCTAGTTAGTGGTCATGCCAATGACTGCACTGCTGAGTAGTAAATGCTTTCAGCACCATGGAGAGTTCCACAGGCCAGCTCCTTTACATGGCTGTTTTTACCAGGAAAAGATCCAAGACCAGAAGGATCAACTCAGGGGTCAAAACAGATTAAGGCAGGACCGATCTGATGGGCAATACCTTGGGAGAGAATCAGAAGATCAAACTTAATCAGAAAACATGTTGGTAAGACACACCTTGAAATTTCACTCACAGGCATCACACATTCTATTACATCCGCTACTGGTTTGCTTCAGGAGTGTGTGGACGGTCAAATGCCTTGATTCTGCATGGTGCGTTTTGTTAAATTGTTAAAATACTACTCAGTCTAATTGTGCTAGGGTCTGATTACACTACCTCACCTTTCAACAAATCTATAATGAACTGCGTGTGTCTGGAGACAACACTTGCATTTGGCACAGGAGAACAGCTTTACAATCTCTTCCATCCATTTATTTTGTTTGCTCCTGGAAGCTGACAACCTCCTAAGGCTTTCCTTGGGTTCCTTCCTTGTTATTTCTCCTCTGTGCTATCAGCATGTGGCTTCTGCCCAAGGTACCCAAATCAATTATAATTTATTTAGCTGTTTTAAAAAAATCTATTTCTGAGAAGTTCAAGAGGGCAGCTGACCATATTTGTAAACATGTCAGCAGCCTGGCTCTCTGCGGACCCTCTGGGCTCTCCACCTCGTCTTGCTTTTGAACTACTGACAGTTCACAGGCACAACCTGAACTTCCTGTTATGTTTTCAACTCCACCACTGCAAAGGTTATCCTTCTGAGTCATTATTGGATCAGGGGAATAAAGGCCTGGCGTTCCTTTCCTATTCGTCATCATTTCTATTGAGTTACTGCCAAATATATCCGTAGCTTGCTGTCAAGTCCCCAATTCATAAAACTGCTGTTGGCATAACCTTCTTGACAGTATACTGCTTGCAACTCCTAAAATAAACCTTCTGATTCGCCTCTTTCTCAATGTCTCAGCCTTATACAACCTCCACCAACACCATATGTCTTGTCTGTTTCCTGTGTCATCGAAGGATGACTGAAATTGCAAATGTTCCTTTCTGATTTCTGTCCTACCTCTAACACTGCATCATCAACCCAGCCCCCTGGGCTTCACCAAACAAGCTCTCAATAGACACAGCCCCTGCTTTCCTAGTTCTCCAGTCCTGCCACCATTCCATGCAGCTCCTTGGGATGTCACCTTTGCCCAGACTTCTGTGTTGCCTTAGACATATACCATAAAGCTTATCATCCTACAGAATAGAAAGTTTCCGGAGCTAGAGACACAGAGCTTGCTGCTCATGCAGAAGACTGGAATTCCGTTTCTAGCACCTATGTTGGGCGGTTCACAACCACCTGCAACTCCAGCTGCAGAGGGTCGGATGTCCTCTTTTGGTCTCTGTAGGCACCCACATACATATACACAGAATTCAATATTTCAACACTAAATCTTTAATAAAAGGTTTTATATAAGCTCTAAGCTGAGTCTTGGGAAGGCAGTATCCTATGTGTTTTAATGCCATGCACTCTTCTTAAAAATCAACCTCATGGGGCTGGAGGGATGGCCTAGCGGTTAAGAGCGACGACCGCTCTTGCAGAGGACCCGGGTTCGATCCCCAGCACCCACATGGCGGCTGAGAACCGTCTGTGACTCCGGTTCCGGGAGAACTCCAGTTCCAGGGGAATCCGAGACCGTCTTCTGACCTCCGCGGCATCGCACGACACGGGTGCGCAGACCTGCATGCAGACAATACATTCATACACATAAAAATAAATAAATAAATAAAAATTAAAAAAAAATCAACCTCAGAGGTAGAGAAATCACCATGGATAGAAACTCCAAACATGTCTGCAGCATGCATGCTGAGTAGCCCAGTGACTGAGGCTGAGTGTTTTGCCTCAGAGCAATCCACAGTGGACTTTTGTTCACTCAGGTGGTGAAGGTCAGGTCCTGCCTACAGAGTTGACCATAAACCTTGTTTTATCAGTTACTGTGGGTGTGACTGTTTTTAGCCAGAATCAAGAAACTGATTTGGAGAGAGACCTGGCCTTTACATATCGGTCTGCCTATCTTACTATATAATTTCTTCTTGCTCTTCAAATACATAATAAGTCACATATGATAAGTAAAGACATCAGCTCTCTGCCCTCTAACATGTTGGCATAAATAGTCTAGAACTATTTTGTCACACTGGGAAGATATGTAAATCCTCTATTTAAATCTCACTTAAGCTACTTTGAAGCTCACAGGAAGGAAATTACTCCCTCATTCAGTTTTGTAGGGCACAGTCCCTTTACTACCCCCCTCATCCAGAGTATGAGTGACCCAGCTTGCTAGAAAGGAGGGGCTAGAGCAGGCACTCACCTGGTTCTATGGGACAGTAGCAGGATGGGACTGTGGTATATGAACAAGAACATATTACCTGACTTACAGGCCCACCCGGTTCTTCCAGCTCAGCACCCTTCTTTAACATGTTCTGTGGCATTTTAGGAAGCAGGTGAGATGCTTTGCTCTCCTTCCAGAGGACCCAACTTTGGTTCTCAGCAACCATGTCAAATTGCTCACAACCACCTATAACACAAGCGTCAAGGGATCTGATGGCCTCTTCTGGCCTTTGTGGGCACCTGCACTTACATGTGCATGGACCTACACACACAGACATATACACATAATTAAAAGATTAAACTGAATCTTAAAGAAGCAGGTTCTTTGCACGACACGCACAGACCTCCATGCAGACAGTACATTCATATACATACAGAAATAAATAAAATTTTAAAAAAATTAAAAAAAGAAGCAGGTTCTGATGACTTTGATGAACTTCATGATGTTCAGTGAAATAATCCACCATACACAGATTATCATTTGGTTTCTCTTTTGGAAGGAGAGAAGAGAAGGGGCTACCTGGATACCTTGAGTGTTCACAAACAGAATGTATGCAAACCAGCCCCACTCTTAATGAAAGGAGGCTCCTTAGTAATTCAGATAAAAATGTCTCAGGGGGAGGAGGACAATGACTTTAGCAAATGCATACTTAATGATTTAGCAAGTGTGATGGTTAATCCTGTGTGTCAATTTGACTGGACTAAGGAACAAATAAGAGAAAAGGGATGTTTGGATTGGACCACCTCAACCCGGATGGCCCACCCCAAATGTGGGCGTTACCTTCTGCCGGCAGGCAGTATAAAAGACAGCAGAAGGAGCTGGTCCCTTTTTCTCCTGCGGCTTGCCTCTCTCATCTGGTGAGTTTGTCTTGCTGCTGTGATCAACCTTTTGGATCCCAGCGTGCACTGAGACCGGCAGATCTCCTGGAATCCATTGGGCCTTCAGCACTAGATGGGGACTAGTGAGACATCCAGCCTTGCGGACTGAGCAGTTCCCTGGATTCTCTCGGCCTTTCCAGTGTGGTACAACTACTGTTGGACTCCTTGACTCTGTCACGTGAGCAAATCAATAAATTGTATATAGCTATATATTCGTCCTGTTACTTCTGTTTCTTTAGAGAACCCTGACTAATACAGATTTTGGTACCAGGAGTGGTTCTAGAGAAACAGAATTGAAAGGATGAATTTCTTATTTTTTTTTAATTAATTTATTTTTTTTATTGGTGCTTTGTACATTTCATACATCATTTTCCAATTCAGATCAGCATATTTCCCTTTCCCTTCCCCCCTACGCCCCCACCCAATCCCAGATCAAGCATTTTGCCATTACTTCTTCATCTTTCTCTCAGATTATTTTTTTCATTTTTTAGCTAAAGTGATAATCCCCATGAAACAAGCATCCTTCTATGAAACCAATTTACAGGCTGTTGTTCCCAACCCCCCACAGCCCCAACCATCCAGCAGGGGGTGAGGGGTTGGTGTTTAATCAAGTTGATCAAATGAGTGTCCAGACTACAATTGCTGTAGTTTTGCACCATTTCACCCAATTGTCAGCCCTTACTTCTACCCATACCCCCTCTTCCCGCAGATTGTTCCCTAGGTATTAGAGGAAGAAGTGGCACAGGTGGATGAGAAGCAAAACAGTCCACTCTCTCTGAGCTGTGTCTTTGGACTCTGGTCAATTTGGCTGTTTCCTTTCATGGGCTGACATTTGTCCAGGAATAACCTTTTGATCCTACTAATGAAGCACAACAGGTTCGTTAAATTTATAGGTATTTAAAGAGCACAAAGTAGTTATAGTTGGTTATTGGTATAGACACATATGTTTGGATATGTTTAATCCATGAATGTAAATTTTACCTGTTTCAATGACAGGGTCCTTATACTGTGGCTATAACATCCCTATCTCTACCTGTAGAAGGCGTAAGCTTGTGGCATCAGCCAGTGGGTTTATTCCTCCAAGGAGAGAGCCAAGTGTTTTATCCAATTGTAGTTGGGTATTTATGTGTATTATTTTGTTTTAATAATTTTAAGGAGAATGTTTAATGGTTTCAAGTTGTAGTTATGTAGCCATTATGGTCAGCTGGCCCTCTGCTGCAGTATTTCCGGCAGGGCGGGGTGTAGCTGGTGCTGACGATGGATTCTTGCTTGACTCAGGGAGCCCGTATTTGCTTTATGGGTTGAGTGGCCATTGGTAACACTGTCTGGTATTCCAGAGGCCATCTGTACACTTGCATGTGTGGTCTCAAAACATCTTTCCCATGTTAACGTCAGGTCTTTGGCAGCAGGGCCTATCGCCTCTCTTCTTGCAGGTATCCCAGTTTAGAGGCAAGGAGCCTTTACCTTTTTGTGGGGCTTTGGATCCGCTGGCCACACTCCCTGGTAGAATAATCCATTGCTGATGTCAGAGCTCCTGTATTAATATATTTTGCTTAAGTGCATAGCTTAAGGAAACTTTAGATTATATTGGCTTCTGAACAGAGAACTAATCCTTTTCACATTTCTAAGTCTATTAGTCAATTAAGAAAGACAGTTTTAACCGGTTTTATAAGAAATTACCTCTATAATAGTTGTATAGGTGCCACAAGGTTTTTGATATGTGAGACTGTTCTTGCCTCCCCCCCATAGAAAAAAGGAGAAATATGATGATGAATGTCGCTCTCCTCAACTGTAAAATTGTCAGACAACTATTATAGAGGTAATCTCTTATAAACTGGTAAAAAAAAAGGATGATTTTGTAGTGGGCTTGGCAAGACAATGGATCTGAATGGAGAATGACAGTTGACTATCGAAAACTCAACCAAGTAGTGACACCAATAGCAGCCACTGTACCAGATGTGGTTGTCCTTACTTGAGCAGATTAATATGTCTCCTGGTACCTGGTATGCAGCTATTGATCTGGCCAATGCTTTCTTCTTAATACCGGTTCATAAGGACCACCAGAAGCAATTTGCTTTCAATGGCAAGTGCCAACAGTATACCTTACTGTTGTTACCTCAGGGGTATGTTAGACTCTCTCCAGCTTGTGCCATAGTATTAGTTAGAAGGGATCGTTGATTCCTGACTCTTCCACAAAATATCACATCTGGTTCACTATATTGATGATGTTATGCTGATTGGACCCAGTGAACAAGAGGTAGCAGCATATCGAGACTTGTTGGTAAAGCTATATGCGCATGAGAGGATGGTGAAAACATCCAACAAAATTGCAAGGGCATCTACCTCAGTGAAGTTTCTAGGAGTTTCATTGGTGTGGACATGCAGAGACATTCCTTCTAAGGTAAAGAATAAGTTGTTGACATGGCCCCTCCTCAACCAAGAAAGAAGCAAAGTTTGGTGGGCTTTTTTGGATTCTGGAGGCAGCACATTTTCATCTGGGTGTGTTACTACAACCCATATATCAGGTTACGTCGGAAGGCAGCAACTTTGAGTGGGGCTTGGAACAGGAAAAGGTCTTCAACAGTCCAGGCTGCAGTGCAGGCTGCTTGCAGGCTGCTCTGCCCCTCACCATATGATCCAGCAGACCCTATGGTGCTTGATGTATCAGTGGCTGATAGAGATTTGCTGTCTGGAGTCTGTGCCAGGCTCCTATAGGGAAATCACAGCAAAGAGCCCTTGGGATTTTGGACTAAAGCTCTACCTTCACTCGCAAAACAACGCCTTTAGAAGACAGCTCTTAGCCTGCTATGGGCCTTATTGGAAACTGAAGCTTGACAATGGGCCACCAAGTCACAATGCGACCTGAGCTGCCCATCTGAGCTGGGTGTTATGCTGACCGACCAGACCATAAAGTAGGATGTGCACAGCAACAGTCCATCGTCAAATAGAAGTGGTACCTACGTGACAGAGGCCTGGGCAGGCCCGAGGGCACAAGCAATGTTACATGAAGAGTTGCCCAAATGCCTATGGTTCCCCTCCTGTTAAAATGCTTCTCCTGTGCTTAAGCAGGCACCTATGGTTTCATGGGGTTTGCCCTATGATAGATTGACTGAGGAAGAGAAGCTAGGGCCTGGGTTTACTGAGTGGTTCTGGCAACGCCATGTAGCACCAACAGAGGTTTGGACAGCTGCAGCATTACAGCAATTTCTGAAACAACCCTAAGGACGCTGGTGAAGGAAAGTCTTCACAGTGGCAGAACTTTGGGCAGTGCACATGGTTGGCATTGTTGCCTGGAAGAAAATGGCCAGGTTCGATTATATACTGATTCATGGGCTGTGCCAATTGGTTTGGCTGGATGTTCAGGGACTTTGGAAGGAGCATGACTGTGAAAATTGGTGAGAAAGACATTTGGGTGAGAAGTAATGTGATAAGAGCTCTCTGAATGGTCAAAGGGATGTGAAGATACTTTTGTGTAATGCTCAAAAAGGGTGATCTCAGCAGAGGATGAGTTTTAATAATCAATACATTAGAGGATCAGTTCTGTGGAATAGTCAGCCCCTTTCTCCAGCTATCTGTTGTTGCTCAAGGGCCTCAGGAACAAATGTGTTCATGGTGGCAGAGATGGAGGGTTATGCATGGGTCGACAGCATGGGCTTCACTCACCAAGGCTAATCTGGGTTACGAGCTGCTGCCAGTCCAGATTTGCCAACAGCAGAGACAACATTAAGCCCCCGTTATGGTGCTATTCCCCGGGTGACCAGCCAGCAACCTGTGTGGCATGTTTTAACTACATTGGACCACTTCCATCATGGAGGGGACAGTGTTTTGTCCTTAAGGAGTAGATACTTTTCTGGTTATGTGATTTGCCTTTCCTGCACGTATGTATGCTTCTGCCAAAACTATATCTGCAGGGACTTCAGAGATGCCTACCATCACATCATGGTATTCCCTCACAGCATCGCTTTCTGACCAAGAACCACTTCACACCCAAAGAAGTGTGACAGTGGGCCCATGGTCATGTATCCACTAGTCTTTACCTATTTCCCCACCACCCAGAACAGCTGGCTTGATAAAACGATGGAATGGCCTCTTTGAAGACACATGTTACAGCAGCGCCAATTATGTAGCAATACCCTGGAGGGCTGGGGCAAGGTTCTCCAGCAAGAGTATATGCTTTGAATATGTCCCACTATAATGGTATGTTTTCTCTTATAGCCAGAATTCATGGGTCCAGGAACCAAGGGGGGGAAGTGGGAATATGTCCACTCACTATCACCCCTAGTGACCCAGTAGGGAAAATTTTTGCTGTCCGTACTCATGACCTTACGTGTTCTGCTGGTCTGAGAACTTTTGGCTCCAAATGGGGGGAGTGCTTTTGCCAGAGATTCACGCAAATGTTCCATTGAACGGAAGATAAGACTTCCCCCTGCGCCACTTTGGGCTCTCATTCATAAACTGCCTTTATACCAACAGGCTAAGGAAGGAATAACAGTAGAGGAGGAATGATTGATCCAGACTACCAGGGGGAAATTGGGACTTTTTCCTCCACAATGGGGGCAAGGAAGATTATTCTGGAAGGCAGGAGATGCTTGTTGGTGCCTCTGGTGCTACAGCAGTCCTATGATTAGGTCCATGGAGAAACTCCAACCAACCCAAATCAGACAGAAAAAATAAATGGCCCAGGACCCTTCAGTGGATGAAGGTATGGTCATATCCTCAGGAGAAAGAGCCAAGTACCTGCAGAGGTGCTTGCTGAGTGTGGAGGAAATACAGAATGGGTAGTAGAGAAGGTAGTCATAAACTCAGCTGAAGCCATCGGGACAAGTTGCACAAAATGGATCTATCAATATATATTAATTTGATCCCCACTATGTTTTTGAACGATGTTTGATCTATGTTATATATTATAGATATAGAGTATATAGTATATATATAACCACACACACATATATATATGTATAATTAAGAAAATACTTGTGTTGTTCTCTTTTGAATGTGCAACTGAGTAAGTGTTAAGTAAGTGGTTCGTCATATTTAGGTTTTAGCATACTGAAGGACTAGGTGTTCCTCAGGACATTACCACACATACTCTAAGAATAATGCTTTGCTATTGCACATGAGACCCTTATAATATGTTAGGCGGATTATGACCTTGCCATTGTTTGCAATTGACATAGTAAGCATAACATAAGGAGAGCAGATTTATGGGTGTCAAGTTGAGAAGGGTGGATTTGTGATGGTTAATCCTTGTGTCAACTTGACTGACTAAGGAACAATAAGAGAAGAAGAGGGATGTTTGGAGTTGGAAACTCAACCCAGATGGCCCACCCCAAATTGGCGTTACCTTCTGCTGGGCAGCAGTATAAAAGGGCCATGGTAGAAGGGAGCTGGTCCCTTTTTTCCTGCGTCTTGCCTCTCTGCATCTGGTGAGTTTGTCTTGCTGTGTGATCAACCTTTCGGAGCCCCAGCATGTACTGACTGGAGAACTCCTGGAATCCATTCGGGCCTTCAGCACTAGACTGGGACTACGAGAAATCCAGACTTGCAGGACTGAGCAGTTCCCTGGATTCTCTGGCCTCTCTATTAGTGGTGCAGCTACTGTTGGAGCTCCTCGAACTCTGTCAGCGTGAGCCAAAAATCAATAAATTGTATATACTTATATTTCGTCCTGTTACTCCGTTTCTTTAGGAGAACCCTGACTAATAAGACAAGATAATTAAAGGCAGATTCTGTTGAACTATGTGTGTGGGGTGGGGGTGCAAAGATGCCTTACAACGGCTTTGTGGGATCAAAGCTCATTTATAGTGTAATTAAATCCAAGAGCTGGGTCTGCTCGAGAGGAATGCTTTTTTTTTTTTTTTTTTTTTTTATCTTTGACTCAACTTTTCTGAAATGGGTTTAGTGGAAGTCTTCGGCAAGTTAGTTGTGAGTGATGCAAGTTGTCCCATTCTGAAACCCAGATGGGCTTGGGGTGCGCACTTGGCAGGAAGACTGTGCTTGTATTCTGGGGCCTTTCCAGCCTTGGCAAGTGAGGTCTGAGAGGAAAGGAGAGGAGCTGGCAGCCTGCTCTCTGCCAGCTGCTTTTCAAGACCTTCTTTTAACCTAGCAACGACTTTGGTGATAGAACTGGCTTATCCTGGACTGTGTAAGCTTTGGCAGTTGCTTGTGTTCCCGACAGTGATGGATGCTGATGTTCTGACATGGGTGTTATTATTTTTTAAAATTGGAATCACTGCAAGTACAACCAACATTAGGAAGGATTGAGTACTTTAACAACAAAGACAAGTGCTGCATGATTTCTGTCATATCTGGAATCTAGGGTTGGACAGGGGCAGGGCACATGAGGGATGCAGAACAAAAGAGAGAATGGAGGACAGGGGACTGCAGTAGAGGGAGCCAATGTGAGCAAACCATGTTAAATGGACACACAGAAACGTCATACCGAAACTCAACTCTTACACATTAAAAAAAAGTTAAATATTACACGTTAAATGGGCTCATATTATAACAAAAAATGCCCATTTTGTGTTGCTTCTATGGGTACAGAGATCATTGTTAACATCAGAAAAAAGAATAGCTAACATCACATACTGGGTAGTATGTGCACCAGCATTAAATATCTATTGTTTTATTTCTTTTTTAGTTGAGGTGTGTTGATATATGTGTGCATGTACAGTGTATATTCACGTCATGTTGCAAATACAGCGACACTAAAGTGGGCCACACATGGACTGGGTCTTTCTATATTCGTTAAGAGAATTAACGTAATCCACCGCACACATCCCCACAGGCCAACACAGGTCCAGTCCAATTAAAAAAACTAACCATACACAATGAATTAATTCCTATGTGACCCTAAAACTACAACAAATTCTATTAGAAGATAGAAGGGAGGAAGAATAGTATAGTAGTAGTACAGACTTATGCGAGGAGGACTTCATATCCTCGGCATCCTTTCAAAAGGCCAACTTTGGAGAATGTGGCTGAGATATTCAGCATAACTAACTCATACTGTAATATAAATTAATTTTTAGTTATTCTTAAATTGTCATTTGGCTCAAGAACATGCAGGAAGAATAAAAGATTCCCGTTTGGCTGAAAGTAAAATGAAGATGGTCAGACTTATTCAAGCAAAAGAAAATGTATATATTAAGTATNACTCCAAACATGTCTTCAGCATGCATGCTGAGTAGCCCAGTGACTGAGGCTGAGTGTTTTGCCTCAGAGCAATCCACAGTGGACTTTTGTTCACTCAGGTGATGAAGGTCAGGTCCTGCCTACAGATTTGACCATAAACTTTGTTTTATCAGTTACTATGGGTGTGACTGGTTTTAGCCAGAATCAAGGAACTGATTTGGAGAGAGACCTGGCCTTTACATATCAGTCTGCCTATCTTACTATAATATAATTTCTTCTTGCTCTTCAAATACATGATAAGTCACATATGATAAGTAAAGACATCAGCTCTCTGCCCTCTAGAATGTTGGCATAAGTAGTCTAGAACTATTTTGTCACACTGGAAAGATATGTAAATCCTCTATTTAAATCTCACTTAAGCTACTTTGAAGCTCACAGGAAGGAAATTACTCCCCCATTCAGTTTTGTAGGGCACAGTCCCTTCACTACCCCCTTCATCCAGAGTATGAGTGACCCAGCTTGCTAGTAAGGAGGGGCTAGAGCAGGCACTCACCTGGTTCTATGCAACAGTAGCAGGATGGGACTGTGGTATATGAACAAGAACATATTACCTGACTTATAGGCCCACCCGGTTCTTCCAGCTCAGCACCACTCTTTTACATGTTCTGTGGCATTTTAGGAAGCAGGTGAGATGCTTTGCTCTCCTTCCAGAGGATCGAACTTTGGATCTCAGTAACCATGTCAAATTGCTCACAACCACCTATAACACAAGCGTCAAGGGATCTGATGGCCTCTTCTGGCCTTCATGGGCACTTGCACTTACATGTGTACAGACCTACACACACAGACATATACACATAATTAAAAGATTAAACTGAATCTTAAAAAAGCAGGTTCGGATGACTTTGATGAACTTTATGATGTTCAGTGAAATAATCCACCAAACACAGATTATCATTTGGTTTCTTTTGGAAGGAGAGAAGAGAAGGGGCCACCTGGATACCTTGATTGTTCACAAACAGAATGTATGCAAACCAGCCCCATTCTTAATGAAATGAGGCTCCTTAGTAATTCAGATAAAAAAGTCTCAGGGGGAGGAGGACAATGACTTTAGCAAATGCATAGTTAATGACTTAGCAAGATAAGATAATTAGACAGACTCTGTTGAACTATGTGTGTGGGGTGGGGGTGCAAAGATCCTCACAACTGTGGGATCAAAGCTCATTTATAGTGTAATTAAATCCCAAGAGCTGGTGCTGCTCAGAGGAATTCTTTTTTCTTTTTAATCTTTGACTCAACTTTTCTGAAATGGGTTTAGTGGAAGTCTTCAGGCAAGTTAGTTGTGAGTGATGCAGTGTCCCATTCTGAAACCCAGATGGGCTTGGGGTGCGCACTTGGCAGGAAGACTGTGCTTGTATTCTGGGGCCTTTCCAGCCTTGGCAAGTGAGGTCTGAGAGGAAAGTAGAGGAGCTGGCAGCCCGCTCTCTGCCAGCTGTTTTCAAGGCCTTCTTTTAACCTAGCAACGACTTTGGTGATAGAACTGGCTTATCCTGGACTGTGTAAGCTTTGGCAGTTGCTTGTGTTCCCGACAGTGATGGATGCTGATGTTCTGACATGGTGTTATTATTTTAAAATGGAATTCACTGCAAGTATCAACCAACATTAGGAAGGATTGAGTACTTGAACACAAAGACAAGTGCTGCATGATTTCTGTCATATCTGGAATCTAGGGTTGGACAGGGGCAGGGCACATGAGGGATGCAGAACAAAAGAGAGAATGGAGGACAGGGGACTGCAGTAGAGGGAGCCAATGTGAGCAAACCATGTTAAATGGACACACAGAAACGTCATACCGAAACTCAACTCTGTACAATTAAAAAAAAGTTAAATATTAGTTAAATGGGCTCTATTATACATGCTGGCTTCTATGGGTACAGAGATCATTGTTAACATCAGAAAAAAGAATAGCTAACATTCACATACTGGTAGTATGTGCCCAGCATTACATACATATTGTTTTATTTCTTTTTTAGGTTGTGTGTGTATATGTGTGCATGTACATGTATTTATTCACTCATGTGCATACATGCAGACACTAAAGGATGGGGACACCCACATGGACTGGGTCTTTCTATATTCGTTAAGAGAATTAACGTAATCCACCGCACACATCCCCACAGGCCAACACAGTCCAGTCCAATTAAAACTAACCAACACAATGATTAATTCCTATGTGACCCTAAAACTACAACAAATTCTATTAGAAGATAGAAGGGAGGAAGAATAGTATAGTAGTAGTACAGACTTATGCGAGGAGGACTTCATATCCTCGGCATCCTTTCAAAAGGCCAACTTTGGAGAATGTGGCTGAGATATTCAGCATAACTAACTCATACTGTAATATAAATTAATTTTTAGTTATCTTAATTGTCATTTGGCTTCAAGACATGCAGGAAATAAAAGATTCCTTTGGCTGAAAGTAAAATGAAGATGAGTCAGACTTATTCAAGCAAAAGAAAATGGTATATATTGTATAACCCAGGGGCCCAAGAGAGCCCTCAAGCACAGGAGAATCCCAGAAGGCATAGAGGGGACATGTTTGTGACAGGAATCTTGCTTCATTTTCTCTCCCTACTCCATCCTCCCTTCAGTACTTCTTGTCATCCTCCTCCTCACAGTCCTCCTCACAGTCCTTCTCACAGTCCTCCTCACAGTCCTCCTCCTCCTCATCCTCAGAGTCCTCCTTACAGTCCTCCTCACAGTCCTCTTCCTAATCCTCCTCATCCTCACAGTCCTCACAGTCCTCCTTCTCCTCACAGTCCTCCTCCTCACAGTCCTCCTCACAGTCCTCCTCACAGTCCTCCTCACAGTCCTCCTCCTCATCCTCAGAGTCCTCCTTACAGTTCTCCTCACAGTCCTCCTCCTAATCCTCCTACTCACAGTCCTCCTCACAGTCCCCCTCCTCCTCACAGTCCCCCTCCTCCTCACAGTCCCCCTCCTCCTCACAGTCCTCCTCCTCCTCACAGTCCCCCTCCTCACAGTCCTCCTCAGAGTCCTCCTCACAGTCCCCCTCCTCCTCACAGTCCTCCTCCTCCTCACAGTCCCCCTCCTCACAGTCCTCCTCACAGTCCTCCTCACAGTCCTCCTCACAGTCCTCCTCCTCCTCATCCTCAGAGTCCTCCTTACAGTCCTCCTCACAGTCCTCTTCCTAATCCTCCTCATCCTCACAGTCCTCACAGTCCTCCTTCTCCTCACAGTCCTCCTCCTCACAGTCCTCCTCACAGTCCTCCTCACAGTCCTCCTCACAGTCCTCCTCAGAGTCCTCCTCACAGTCCCCCTCCTCACAGTCTTCCTCACAGTCCCCCTCCTTAGAGTCCTCCTCACAGTCCCCCTCCTCACAGTCCTCCCCTTCCTCTTCCTCCCTCCTTCCTTCTTCCTCTCTCCCTCCCTTCCTCCTTCCGTCCTTTTCTTCCTCCATCCCTGTGTTCCTCGTTCCCCTTTCCTTCTCTCCACAGCAGTGATCTCCTGCAGGGCCAGGCTCAGGTGATACCCAGCACTTCTGCAGAGGGTCTCATAAAGCCTGCTCTTCCTGTGCCTCTCAGTCACAGAAAAGCATGAAAATGGGGTAGCTTCTTCCGGAAGTTCTGCCTGCTTCCCCCACTCCTCCACTGTGGGAGGGAGGGCCATGGGCAGCCTGGAAGAAATGGAAAGGAAGAAAGCAGAAGAAAGGGGAGTGACTAAGAAACCCAAACCCAAACAAACCAAAGCAAACCACAGTTTGAAAATAGGCACAGAATGAGCACCAGGTGTGGTGGCACATGCCCCGATCGCACTGGTGGGGAAAAGAAATATCCCTATGACCTATGCATTTAACATCATGTTTTGTATCTCATATTGTTTTATGATGGATTTTATAGAGTATTCACCTTGTAGTAATTTTATTCACACTTACTAAAATCTGTATTGAAGAAGGCACCAAAACTAAAAACAGAGAAAGCTATCCTGAGAAAAGAATACCACAGTTATCCAGTGGAACGTGTTTGTACCCGTCCTATGTGCTACAGCACCTGCAATAAATTCTGTTAAAAACATCTTGACCCCTGCCCTAGATATCTGCATCTGCAAACATGCCTGCAGAATGAATTTCCTTTCAGTGATCTTAGGGCACATAAGCCCCTGTGGTGGAGGTCATGTTGTCTGTAACCCACCTATGCCTTAACAAGACTGTGATGGGATTCAAACAGGTGCTCAAACTCTTTGGGAAGACGCTCTGCTAGAGGTCACTGGTGTGAACAAACTTTTTCCAATTTCTGTACCTGAGTCTCTTGGCACCTTTTCTGTGCCTGGTGTGCTGTCTGTGCCTTGGTTTCCCCTAACATCACCACTTAAGAGGTAGAAGCAAGAGGACCAGATGTTCCAGACCAGCCAGCAGTACATGAGGCTTTGTCTTAAGAAAAAAGAAAGAAAAGTGGAATTAAGTTGCTAGAACTGACCACTGTGTTTTTATAGTGTGTGTACTATTTGCTTTAAGAATCTCTAATGAGGGTCGCCACAAGGCTGTGGACAGTGGAATGCCCACTGGACACATACTGATCTTGTAGCTTTAACTCTATACGTGGCTTTTTTGAATGAAAGAAATTCACTGAAAAAGTCCTTTTCTTGTGATGAAAAATGTAAAGGAAAAAAGAAATGACTCTATTTTTACTCTCGCAATTGGAAAACGTGACTGAAGATAGTTTCCTTAGTCTCTTGGAGTTAGTTTTCTCATCTCTAAAATGAAGATAAATAATTGTTATTTTAGAGTCGTGTGTGTGTGTGTGTGTGTCTGTCTGCCTGCCTCGACAAGCAGAAGAGTCAATAGATGTTCATGTTTAATAGAAGTACTTATTTAATGTTATATTCCTCAATATCTGAAAGCAACTGTGCTCTTACATTGCGAATCCCTTAGGTTCTAGAATTAACCTACCATTTATTTTCAGACATTGGAATTTTGGTATATAGGTGGAGGATATGTATGCATATTTTAGAGTAATATAAAATCAAAAGGGAAAATGTGAATCCTGAAATATGATTTGGAAATAACATATAGTTTGTTTTCAGATGACATAATTTTAGTATAGGTGAGACATATATATATATGTATACACACACACATACATATGTATGTATATATATATGCATACGTTGAAGCAATACAAGTTGGAGGGAACAAAAACAAATGAACTGGGACCAAAAAAAACCTGAAGCAGTGAAGTTCTCCCCAAAACAATAATCCTCTGCTTTGAAAAAAACTCTGGAAGGAGTCAGAAAAAGATGTAAGACATGTATGGCAGAATGCATGAACTCGGATGGGGTGGGGGGCATGGAAAGGGAAATGAGTCTAAATTGGATTGAGAAATGATGTATGATGTATGAAAAAGTTTAATAACAATAAAAGTATATTTTAAAAAAGAAACTAAAAAAAGTACTTATTCCCTGTCTTTCCTAAGACATGAATACATCAATAAATGATGTGATTTCTGACAGGCATTCACTAGAATAGAATCGAGGCACACTAGGGAAATACAAGTTTTCATTTTAGTGAAGCTCTGGAAATTTGTAGTACAAATGAGGAAGTTTATGTCCTTGGCCTTAAAGTACTTTGCTGCACAGAGTTGAAAATTGTTCACATGTTCCATAAACCAACCAAAAATCTGATTTTAAACAGAAATCTATTTGAGAAAATGGTTTTCATGAATTAGGCCCAGTATGAGTTCTAAAACAAATTGATGTGTTATCTCTTTGGTCAGAATTGCTGCATTCTCCATGTTTGCTGTATCTGTCTGTCTGTCTGTCTGTCTCTCTATGTATTTTCTTCCTGTTAGATTTTTGGAGAGGGAAAAGGAAGGAGTCTAAAGTTAAGAAAAAAAAGCAAAGCTGGACCTGCAGTGGCCAAGGCCTGAATACTTTCATTAAAGCATACAGTGAGAGGAACAGAGTGATCGTCTCCTCATGAGGGGAAGTTCTCTGCACCTTGATATGGGGGCTGTGGGACCCTTTATTTCCCTTTGGGTTCAGCCAGTCCATATGTGTTTGATGCTGAGGACTGGTGTCTTTGTATAGTTAAAAACCTTTTGTTAAGTTTACATCCTGGGCTGAGCAGGCTGATACCGCAAAGCCCTCAAGCAGACAGCTGGGTTCTGAAAACCCTCCGCTTGTGAGTAACTGGCTGACAAGGCTCTCGGGAGGCCAGATAGCCAGTTTCAAGCCATTTGGTCATTTCAAGGGGTTTTGTGAACCTATGGTTTTCTTCATGAAGCTTATGGCTCCTCTGAGATTCACAGATCCTATCACGTCCTTCCTTCTCCTTTCTATCCTTTCTGCTCTTCTTCCTTTCTTTCCTTCCTTCTTCCTCCCCTGCCTCCTTCCTTCTCTCCCTTCTTCCCTTCCTTTGTTCCTATCTTCCATCCTTCCTCCCTCCCTCCATCCTCTCCTCATTCATTCACTCCCTCCCTCCCTTTTCTCATTCGTTCATCACTCAGGTTTAAACCAGGGAGCTCCTTGAAGCTGTTTCTGGGCTGGGGACGTGGCATCTTTACAGGAGTCCACTCACTTTCAAACTTGCTGAGCTGAGGGGAGGCATGGGTTTAGATAAAGGCTGAAGCAAATTCTTAGAATTTTGACTGCAGGCTCTCTGCTAGGTGCTGGAAACTGTGATGCCTGTGTTCCCCTTGCTAACCATCCAGAAAAGCTCTGTGCAACACCTGCATTCCCAAGGCCGTTCTTGGAACACAGGAAAGAGGACAGACCATTTCTATGAAGGGACAATAATATGCTGGGGAGAAAGACCTGGGTAAGCAGCTGCTGTGACGTAAGCATGCCAAACATCTGTGCATTTCTTGATGACTCAGTACTACCCCGAGCAGCACAAGAAACCCAGGCTGCAGAGATAATAAAACATACCAGTCCTTGGCCTCCCTGGAGGGGTCCATCTGGCTAGGAGTCATTCTCCTGTTTCTCTGATGTTCTCAGTGGAAATGAATGCAGCCAATGGAGTCACTGCCTAGCTGGTGAAAATGAGACAGAGAATAACAGATGCATGTGTCCCAGAGAAACTCTGTCAGGCAAAGGATTTGACTCTAATTTCTTTGTACCAGATCCTGCCTTAGGTAACCTGGAAAGGTTCTTCTCAAAACCTGTGCGTTCTTTCATGGCTTAATGAGCTGTTCTTTTGTTTTAAAGTGGGAGGAAATTTATGTAAACAGGTCTTCACCAAGGAAAGAAGATTTAATTGGTCAGTAAAGAGTAGCGTCTCTTCCCTCCAGCAATGTTTCTCTTGGGCCTGAGCTGTCTCTTGCTGGTGGTCGTCACTGAAGAGGGGCTTTTCTCTCTTGCTCTGGGTCAGTACTCCTGAAGCCTAGCATTTATGTCTCTTGCCATGTTGATCCTCACAAGGACAGAGTCCTGGGAATGCAAAAGAGACTAAGATTTCAGAACCCACAGAGGGGTGTACCAGTGATGGCCGGGCAAGTAAGGGTGCTTGCCACTAAACCTGATAATCTGAGTTCAATCCCAGTACCCACATAGAGGCTTACAACCATCTGTAACTCCAGTTCCAGGGGATGTAATGCCCTCTTCTGTCCTCTGCTGGTATTGTACAACATGGGTGCATTTGCATATATGCATGCAATACACACACATAAAATAAAAAATATAGCAAAAAAATTTTAATCTGATCATGGCATAAATCTCTCCAAATGAAGATGATTCAGTGGAGTCTGGTATTTAGAATCTCATGTGGCTGTTTGTAAGGATGCTGTATTAGTCAGGGTTCTCTAAAGGAACAGAATAAATAGAATATATATATGTAAATATAAATCTGTATATGTAATAATGTATATTATAAATATATTGATTTCCTCACGGATTAGTGTCTGAGGAAGTCCAACAATATCAGTGCTGCAAGGGAGAGGCTGAGAATCCAGGCAGTTTCTCAGTGCATGAGGCTGGATGTCTCAGTAGTACCAATCCAGTGCTGAAGGCCCTGATGGATTCTGGGAGATCTGCCTGTTTCAGTCTATGCTGGGATCGAAAGAGTTGATCACAGCAGCGAGACAAACTCATCAGTGAGAAAGAAGGCAAGCAGCCAAAAGGGAAGAGCTCCCTTCTGCTATGGCCTTTTATTCTGGCTCCCATATTTAGGGTGGATCATCTGGCTTGAGATAATCCAATCTGAAGATCTCTTTCTCATATTTGTTCATCCCAAATCCAGTCAAGCTGACACCCAGGATTAACCATCACAAGTCCACCTTGTCAACTTGACACCCAATAGCCTCTCCTTATGTTATGCTTAAATGTCAAATGCAAACAATGGCGAGGTCATAGTTCCACCTAACACGATGTAAGTGTCCCATGTGCAATTGCAAAGCATTATATCTTAGAGTAGGTGGTAATGTCCTTGAGGACATTATATACAGTTAGTCCTTCAGTATCTAGTAACCTAAATATGACAACACTTATCTCAGTTGCACATTCAAAAGGGAACAATACAAGTATCTGCTTAATATGTGTATATATGCACAGCACATTCTTTTTTTTTTTTTGTCTTTTTGGATAGGATCCCTGAGCCCAGCTGTCCTGGAACTCACTCTGTAGACCAGGCTGGCCTTGAACTCACAAAGATCCGCCTGCCTCTGCCTCCCAAGTGCTAGGACTAAAGGTGTGCACCACCGCGCCTGGCACACAGCATATTCTTAACCAAATATGACAAAAGTTCCTATCTATTACAGTCCACATTTCTGCAACTGGTCCTGTGGCCTCACCTGATATTTATGACTACCACCTTCTACTACCCATTCTGTATTTCCTCCACTCAGCAAGCACCTCTGCAAGTCTTGGCTCTTTCCCTGGAGGAGTGGCCCATACCTTCATCCCTGAAGGGTCTGGGCCATTTGGTCCTGTTGGTTTGGGTTGTTGAGTTTCCATTGCCTTAATCATAGGACATGGTAGCACCAGAAGGCACCCTACACATCTCCTGCCTTCCGGACATAATCTTCCTTGCCCCTTGTGGAGAAAAAGTCCAATTTCCCCTGGTAGTCTGGATCAATCACTCCTCCTACTACTGTTACTTTTCCTTAGCCTGTTGGCTTAAGGGCAGTAGATCCCAAAGTGGCTAGGGGGAAGTTTACTTCCAGTTCAATGGAATGTTTGCTTGTATCTCCTGGCAAAAGCAACTCCCCCCTTGGAGCCAAAACTTCTAGACAGCAGAACGCAAGGTCATGGGTACAGGAAGCAAAAATTTCCTACTGGTCACTAGGGGTGATAGTGGAATCACTCCCACTTCCACCCCTTGGTTCCTGGACCCATGAATTCTGGCTATAGGAGAAACAGTACCATATAGTGGGTGCTGATTCAAAGCATATACTGCCTGCTGGAGAACCTGCCCCAGCCCTCCAGGGTATTGCTACCTAATTGGCTGTACTGTGTCTTCAAGAGGCCATCCATCGTTCTATCAGACGCTGCTTCTGGGTGGTGGGGAACATGGTAAGACCAGTGGATACCATGACCATGGGCCACTGTCACACTTCTTTGGGTGTGAAGAGTTCCTTGGTCAGAAGCATGCTGTGAGGAATACTGTGATGGTGATAAGGCATTCCGTAAGTCCTGGATGGTATTTTGGCAGAAGCATTATGTGCAGGAAAGGAAAACCATAACCAGAATAAGTATCTATCCTGTAAAGAGAAAATGCTGTCCCCTCCTGATGGAAGTGGTCCATCTGGAGTCAACCTGCCACCAGGTTTGGCTGGTCACCCGGGAAAGCACCATATCGGGGCTCAATGTTGTCTCTCTGCTGTTGGCAAATCTGGCACTCGCAGCAGCTGTAGCAATCAGCCTTGGTGATGAAAGTCATGCTGTCGACCCAGGCATAACCCCATCTCTGCCATCATGACCACTTTGTTCATGGGCCCATTAAGCAACAACAGGGATAGCTGGAGAAAGAGGCTGACTATCCACAGACGAGTCATCTGATCTACTTGATTATTTAAGACTCTCCTCTGCTGAGATCACCTTTTGATGAGCATTTACATGAGACACAAGTATCTTCACATCCTTTGACCATTCAGAGAGCTCTATCCACATACTTCTTCCCCAAATGTCTTTCTCACCAATTTTCCAGTCATGCTCCTTCCAAGTCCCTGAC
This sequence comes from Rhizomys pruinosus, assembly GCA_009823505.1. Taxonomy (NCBI): domain Eukaryota; kingdom Metazoa; phylum Chordata; class Mammalia; order Rodentia; family Spalacidae; genus Rhizomys; species Rhizomys pruinosus. Next base: position 1,325,521 of record VZQC01006419.1, read on the forward strand.
CATCCAGCCAAACCATTGGCTACAGCCCATGAATCAGTATATAATCGAACCTCTGGCCATTTCTCCTTCCAGGCAAAATGTACAACCATGTGCACTGCCCAAAGTTCTGCCCACTGTGAAGACTTTCCTTCACCAATGTCCTTTAGGGTTGTTTCAGAAATTGGCTGTAATGCTGCAGCTGTCCACCTCTGTGTGGTGCCTGCATAGCGTGCAGAACCATCAGTAAACCAGGCCCTAATCTTCCCTTCCTCAGTCAACTGATCATAGGGCAAACCCCATGAAGCCATAGGTGCATGCTTGAGCACAGGAGGCATTGTAACAGGAGTGGGAACCAGAGGCATTTGGGCAACTACTTCATGTAGCATGCTTGTGCCCTCAGGGCCTGCCCAGGCCCTGTCACGTATGTACCACTTCCATTTGATAATGGACTGTTGCTGCACATGTCCCAATTTATGATCTGGCAGGTCAAATAACACCCAGCTCATGATGGGCAGCTCAGGTCGTATGGTGACTTGGTGGCTCGTTGTCCAATGTTCAGTTTCCACTAAGGCCCAATAGCAGGCTAAGAGCTGTCTCTAAAAAGGAGAATAGTTGTTTGCAGATGAAGGTATACCCTTACTCCAAAATCCCAAGGGCCTCCACTGTGATTCCCCTATGGGAGCCTGCCACAGACTCCAGACAGCATCTCTCTATCTGCCACTGATACCTCAAGCACCATTGGGTCTGCTGGATCATATGGCTGCACTGCAGCCTGGACATGTTGAAGGGCCTTTTTCTGTTCTAAGCCCCACTCAAACTTGCTGCCTTCCAAGTCACCTGATATATGGGTCTTAGTAACACACCCAGATGAGGAATGTGCTGCCTCCAGAATCCAAAAAGGCCCACTAAGCATTGTGTTTCTTTCTTGGTGGAGGGAGGGGCCAGTTGCAACAACTTTTTTTTTACCTTAGGTGGAATGTCTCTGCATGCTCCACACCACTGAACTCCTAGAAACTTCACTAAAATTCAAGATGGCCCTTGAATTTTAGTTGGATTTATTTCCCATCCTCTCATGCACATATGCTTTACCAACAAGTCTAGACTGGCTGCTACCTCCCATTCACTGGGTCCAATCAGCATAACATCATCAATATAGTGGACCAGTGTGATATTTTGTGGAAGAGTCAGGCGATCAAGATCTCTTCTAACTAAGTTATGGCACAAGGCTGGAGAGTTAACATACCCTTGAGGTAAGACAGTAAAGGTATATTCTTGGCCTTGCCAGCTGAAAGCAAATTGCTTCTGGTGGTCCTTATGAACTGGTATTGAGAAGAAAGCATTGGCCAGATCAATAGCTGCATACCAGGTAACAGGAGACATATTAATCTGCTCAAGTGAGGACACCACATCTGGTACAGTGGCTGCAATTGGTGTCACTACTTGGCTGAGTGTTTGATAGTCAACTGTCATTCTCCATGATCCATCTGTCTTTTGCACAGGCCAAATAGGAGAATTAAAGGGAGATGTGGTAGGGATCACTACCCCCTGCATCTTTCAAATCCTTGATGGTGGCACTAATTTCTGCAACTCCTCCAGGGATTTGATACTGCTTTTGGTTCACTATTTTCCATGGTAGAGGCAACACCAATAATTTCCATTTGGCCTTTCCAACCATAATAGCCCTCACTCCACAGGTCAGGGAACCAATGTGGGAATTCTTCCAATATCTAATTATATCTATCCCAATTATACATTCTGGGGACTGGAGAAATAACCACAGGATGAGTCCTGGGACACACTGGGCCCACTGTGAATCAGACTTCAGCCAAAATTCCATTTATCACCTGACCTCCATAGGCCCCTACTTTAACCAGAGGGCCATATGCTTTTTAGGGTCTCCTGGGATCAGTGTCAACTCAGAACAAGTATCCAATAGGCCTTGAAAAGTCTGATTATTTCCTTTTCCCCAGTGTACAGTTACCCTAGTAAAAGGCCTCAGGTCTCTCTGGGGAAGGACAGGAGGAAGGCAAACAGCATAACTCTTTGGTATTGTGACAAGGTCCTTCCTCACCGGAACCCAGCCACCCCTTCATTCAAGGTGTTCTGGGTCTGTGAACTGTCTCAAGACTGGAAATTGGTTGACTAGATGGGATTCACTGTTGCTAAGATCCAATGTTGACTTTCTGTTATTTGTTCTAGAGCCATTATAGGCATTGTTTTGCCTTCACTCATCTGGCTTTCGACGATTCAGTGCTGCTAAGATTTGGATCTTCGGTTTTGTTCCATTGGTCAACAGGCATCTCTAACTCTCTGTTAGTAGGCCATGCTTTAATAAATACCTCAGCCAACTAATCAAACTTTTAACAACTTTTTTAACCCCTTGAGCTTCCATGTTAAACAAAATCTCTACTCAGTCTGCCCATATCGATAAACTCAGTCTGATCCAATTTTATATTCCTTCCACCATTATCTCACACCCTTAAAATCCATTCCCACACATATTCATTAGGCTTCTACTGGAATGAATTAGCAAACTCGTTAATTTCTTTAGTGGTGTAGCGCACTTCCTCATGGACCACACTTTCTATCTCATATTTAGGGGCTTGCTTAGCCTTCAATCTGGTTATAGGTCTAGAGGCAACAATTTCTGGGCCCTGAGGGACATTAGCTCCCAATGGGAGGGGGAGATTAGATTCCTCAGGCAAGGGTGGGGAGGAGGGATTTTTCAGGGTGTGGATTCTCTGCTGAGGGTGGGGAGATTAATTCCTCAGATGAAGTAAATCCCTCAGAATCCAAGGGTTCAAAGTCCTCATCATTGTGGTTCTTCCACACATTTCCATCCCAAGTTTCAGGGTTCCACCGTCTCCCCACCAGTGCTCTCACTTTGACTGCTGACATTCTTTGTGGCTGGGAATTAAATTTGCATTTTAAATCAGCCAAATGTATAATAAGGGTCCAGCTTGATTTTCTGGCACTTTAGCTCTTTGGCTGCTGGAGAAAAGATGCTCTTCCAGAGCACACTTGGAAACTTTTAAACTTTGTTTCAAATCTGGAGTTGGTTAATTTTATCACTGAGCTCCTTGTGTTCCTCCATCACTTTATCCAGAGATGCTAGGAGCAACCAGCCAGCATCGTTATTTTTCTGCAATTTCTCAAACATTTTATACAGAGAGTCACTAAATTTCTTGCTTCTCACAAGAGGTGAGTTAGATGAGTCAAATGGATCTGTCTTCATAATTGCTTCAAATAGTCTGCACCAAGGATTATCTTTCCTCTTCATGACACCAGGAGAGCCTTCAGTAACTCTAGGCTTCATTGGGTTGACTCCGGAAACTACCAAGCCCACTAAAGAATTTTATCCTTTCAATTCTGTTTCTCTAGAACCACTCCTGGTACCATAATCTGTATTAGTCAGGGTTCTCTAAAGGAACAGAATCAATAGAACAAATATATTGATTTGCTCATGGGACAGAGTCCTAGTAGTCCAACAATAGCTGCACCACATGGGAGAGACTCAGAATCCAGGTAGTTGCTCAGTCCCTGAGGCTGGATGCCTCAGTAGTCCCAATCTGGTGCTGAAGGCCTGATGGATTCTGGGAAATCTGCCTGTCTTCAGTCTATGCTGGGGTCCAAAGAGTTGATCACAGCAGCAAGACAAACTCACCAGTGAGAGAGAAGGCAAGCAGCCAAAAAGGGAAGAGATCCCTTCTGCCATGGCCTTTTATACTGGCTGCCATCAGAAAGTAACACCCACATTCAGGGTGGTCATCCTGCTTGAGATAATCCAATCTGAAGATCTCTTTCTCAAATTTGTTCATCCCAAATCCAGTCAAATTGATACTCAGAATTAACAGGATTAACCATCACAGATGCTGTATTAGTCACGTTTCTGTTGCTGTGATAAAGCACCATGACCAAGGAACTTATAAAAGGAAGAATTTATTTGAGCTTATGATTGGTGGTTCCAGAGAATTAGAGTCCATTGTGGCGGGAGGCATGGTGGCTGGATCTGGAGCAGCAAACTGAGGGTCACATCTCGCAAAGAGCACAGGAAACAGAGAGAGGGCGACTGTAGACCACGAGGCTTGTTAAAACTCACTAAGCCTGCCCCCAGTGACACACTTCCTCCAGCTCGGCCACACACCACAAGACCCCCAAAACAGCGCCACCAGCTGGAGACACACGTCTGAATACCTAGAGCCTATGGGGGAACACTCATTCAAACCACCACATTCCACTCCCTGGCCCCCATAGGCTCCTGACCATATAAAATACAAAATGCATTAGTCCAACCTTAAAAGTCCCCACAGTCTTTACCATTCTCCATGCCATTCAAAAGTCCACAATCCAAGGTCTCTTCTGAGACTCAGGCCAATGTCTTAACTGTAAGCTCCTGTAAAATCAAAAGGCAAATTACATACTCCCAACATACAGTGGTACCAAATACACATTCCCATTCCAAAAGGGAGGAATAGAGGCATAGTGAGGAAACACTGGACCAAAACAAGAACAAAAACCAGCAGAGCAAAAACCAAGTCCAGTAGCTCCACATGCACCTTCTGGGACTTGACTTCCAAAGGGCTTAGATGGCTCAGCTATTCCAGATTTGCTTTCAACATACATCTCTTTCTTAGGCTGGTATGACTCCCTGTATGCAGCTCTCCTTGGCAAATATCTCACAGGTCTGGCATCTTGAAAGTCTTCTTGGGGTCTCTGTTGCCAACCAGGCTTCACGTTCACAGCTTCACATGCAATGACCTCTCAGGGCCTTCTTTATTCAGGGACACCCCTGCTGCACTCTGCCTGACCTTGGCAGCTCTCTGAAACCGTGGAGGAGAAACTGATGACCCCTTCACTATTGCAAACTTCATGCCTCTAAAGCCAGCACCACGTGAATGAAACTGCCGAGTTTGGCTGCAAGTTCAGGATGGAATCTCTCCTACTTTAACCACATTTGCAATTTTTCTCTACCTTGGACTTGCTGAAGGATTAGCTGGGTGTGGTCTTGCCCTGAAGGTACTGATTCTTTTGTTTGCTTGTAAATCTCGAGGCCCTTCCTTAATCAATTTAATCTCCTTATCAAAAGGAAACTCTCCTTCACAAGACTTGGCCCCACCTTTAATCTTCCTGGTGCAGTTATCAGATCCAAACTGTACATTCTTCATTTCTTTCTGCCCCATTTGCTCTTCTTCACTGTAGAGCTGCACAATATTCACCATTAAAAGCCATGCCACCATTTCTACATTAGGCTGTCTTGAAATATCCTCCGCCAAAGACATCAGTCCATTGCTTTTCAACTTAGCATCAGGCAAACATTTGGGCTGCGGGCAAACTGCTGCCAGACTCTTTATCAAAATATCCCAGTTGCTGCCTAAGTCTTTATTTTCCCCCGGAACCACATCTTTTGCAGCCATGCTTTCTTCCAGGCCTCCACTAGAATGGCGCTTTAAGCTCTGCTTACAGTAGTCAACAGCCTTTCTAGCCCAAAGTTCCAAAGTCTTCCCCATTTCTCCAAACATCCACATGGTCAGGTTCTTCACAGCCAACACCCGACTCCTGGTACCAAATTACTGTATTAGTCACTTTTCTGTTGCTGTGATAAAGCACCATGACCAAGGAATTTATAAAAGGAAGAGTTTATTTTAGCTTAAGATTGGCAGTTCCAGGGAATTAGAGTCCATTGTGGCGGGAGGCATGGCAGCTGGATCTGGAGCAGCAAACCGAGGGTCACATCTCGCAAAGAGCACAGGAAGCAGAGAGAGGGTGACTGTAGACCACAAGGCTTGTTAAAACTCACTAAGCCTGCCCCCAGTGACACACTTCCTCCAGCTCGGCCACACACCCCAAGACCTCCAAAAACAGCACCACCAACTGGAGACAAACGTCTGAATACCTACAGCCTATGGGGGACACTCATTCAAACCACCACAGATGCTTAGGCAAAATTTAAAAAGATATTTGCTACCAGGAGCAGGATGTCCTAAAAATGGGATTTATATCATTTATCTTTTACACCCTTAGAGGTGAGCAGGTATCACAGAGGTAGGCCTTCCTAACACATTTTTTTATTCTTTATTTACATATGAAATACTGATTTTATCTGTCTAAAGACAAAATTACAGGCCTGTGGGGATAGTGCAGCTGTTGAAGGCTGAGGCTAAGATCCGCAAAAAAAAAACAAACAAACAAAAAAAAAAAAAAAAAAACAAAAACCAAAAACAAACAAACAAAAAAGGCGAAACTATAGAATTTAAAGACTTTGATTGGCTTTTTGATTCTAGAACAAGGTAGCATATCATTTCTGAAAATAGAATCAGTTTTCTCATGGGCTAAGGGGAAGATGTTGATTTTAAGAACAGAAGTTGGAACAAAGCACACAAAGAGAATTGGTCATTTAGAAGTGACTTTCTATATAAGGGGGACAGGAAGAGAAGACAATAAAAATAACTAGTTGATTACTGTCAGCATACTTCAGGTTACCTTTTCTGTGTAAAGATTAAGACCCAGAACTTTATTGTCATGCTAATTGAAAGTGGGCTCATAAGAAACTTTGGCATTTGTTTTCTCTCTCATGACTTCTCAGAAATTCAAGGAACACTGGGATTTGGATTTGGTGATGTGGAACTTTTAGCAGGGGTAATGCCGTATGGGTATGGACTTCTTTTGTCTCTCTTGATTTATAGCCTGGTGTGTCAGGCCCAGTAGAAGTGCTTCATCCATGGCAACAGACTCCTCTAACTTTTACTTAACAGATTTAACAGTTGATTTACAATGTGCCCTTCTATGTGGCATCATTATAAAACTCAGAAGACTCTCACTTTTTAAAGGTGAGAGTGATGATTTTGCCTGTTACATTAGCCTTTGTGAACATCCAATAAAGAGATCCATGGAGATCTTTTGTAGACCGTCTGGCATACTGTAGGTACTATAAAAGTAATTATTATTTTACAGTTTCCCAACATTTATTACAGGCAATACACAAATCCATCTCTCTTCTCATGGTGTCTGTGTCACAGAATGACCTTTTGCTTAGACACATTCGCCAGGCCAGGCTAGTCTCATGATTAATTTTGCCCTTTGTTTTGTTTTTCATCTTATTCAGTACATTGTAAACACAAAATAAATATTGATCACAATCATAATTTAAATAATTCTGCTATTGTGCTCCACATCTGCATGATTATATTCTGCTATAGTTTCCCCTCAGACCTCAGCTGGAAAAGTACTCTCATCGTTCTATTGTATTTCACTGACTAAAAATTTCAAAATCTTTCTTAAAAAATATATATTGTATGAGTGTATTGCCTGCATGTATGTAAGTACACCCATGTTGTACAATGTCTGTGGAGCTCAGAAGGTACAGGATCCCCTGGAACTGGAGTTATGGAGGTTTATTAGCCACCATGTGGGTGCTGAGAACCAAACCCAAGTCCTCTGCAAGAACGGTGTATTAGTCACTTTTTTGTTGCTATGATGAAGCCACCATGACCAAGGGAACTTACAAAAGGAAGAGTTTATTTGAGCTTATGATTGACGATTCCAGGGAATCAGAGTCCATTGTGGTGGGAGGCAGGGTGGCCAGGGCTGGAGCAGAAAGCTGAGGTTCACATCTCACAATGAGCACAGGAAGTCAAGAGAGAGAGAGAGAGAGAAACTGGAGACTGGAAAGGCTTGTTGAACTCACTAAGCCCACCCCAATGATGTACTTCCTCCAGCATTCCCACACCTTCTAAGACCCCCCAGAACAGTGCCACCAACTGGGGACAAAATGTCTGAATACTTACAGCCTATGAGGGACACTCTCATTCAAACCACCGCAAACAGCAAGGGGTCTTACGCACTCAGTCATCTTCCCAGCCTTTTAATTAATTTCAGTGACCAAAAGAAGATAGTTTTTAGCATTATTATAGGTAAGAAATTATTTTCATATCTTTTATATTTAAAAATAACTTATGAGTATTAACTTACAATGTACAGTTCCAGAGAATTTTAAGGTTAGAATTCCAATCAAGAGAAACATGATGTAAAGGAAACTAGGAGAGATAAATGAAGGACTTATTGACAGGAAACACAGAGCATCAATTTGAGTGGGCCCAGACTAAGTCATCCTAGAGGGGGCTCAGGTCTTCAGTCACAGACAAATGACTCCAGGGGACTGTTCTAAGTTCATCTGCATAGGGGGGATAAATGAAGGACTTATTCACAGGAAACACAGAGCATCAATTTGAGTGGGCCCAGACCAGGGCTACTAAGTCATCCTAGAGGGGGCTCAGGTCTTCAGTCACAGACAAATGACTCCAGGGGACTGTTCCAAGTTCATCTGCATGGCAAGTGCCAAAAGGCACTTTGAAACCGAGTTTCAATGTGCCCTTGACTGCTTCCTTGCTTCCCATCACCTCTCTGTAACCTTCTGTGCAACAGTCACTGCCAGGAAGAGCAAGCCCACACACACACACACTGAAGACGACAGGGTAAGGGTGTGCAGTGTTACCAGGAGCAGGGAGCCAAGTCATGAGCCTGCCACAGCTACACAGTGTTAGGTTTGTGTGCAGACAACACCAAAACGAGAGGAAAACACCAGGCCTAGATGCCATGGGGTGGGTTTACTTCAGTGATAGCCGGGCTTGGCTCTAAGAGGGAAGAGAGTGGCCAGCACTGAAATGGCATTGGCCAGGGCTTCTAAGGAGTCTTGGGTGGGAAAGCAGGTAAATGGGGAGGAAGTGAGGTCACTGATTGATGGTTTCTTGAGTGGGAATCCCTGTGTGCTCTACCATTGCCTGCTGCCCCACAGACACCATCCTGGAATGTCAGCCCCTAAATTCCAGATCTTGGGGAGAACCAGATCTAACAGAGAGAAAGCTCTTTTCCTTGCCCTTAGCCTTCTTCACCTTCCTGTGTGTCCTTACAGAGACTGAACAAAATGGAAAACCAAAACATATTAATCCATTCCACCATGAACAAACCAAAATCCTCTTGGGTAAATAGTTTCACCAGTATACAGAATACTTTCCCAGGTCCTCGGAGATTGTGGCTGGGAGAAAAGTTTATTCAGGGCTCCTTCATCCAATGTGTCCTTGCTCTGGTAGCCACAGGAAGCATGGGCAGGACTGTCCCTTTTGTGTGAACTAAAGGGCCTGGTGTACATGAGGCGTGTTTCTGGGCTGATGTATGAGAAACTATTGCTGTTTCTTTGAAGTTGAGGGACTAGAAGTAAGGAGTGTGAGTTCTTCGTGCTTTTCTATGTTTATCAGTTTTCTGATTTGCTCCTGCCAGGTGGTACTTACAGTTTGAATATGAAATGTCCCCGTAGGTTTCTGTTTGAAGATATGGTTCTCATGGTGGTGGTGTTTTAGGAGGTTGTAGAACTTCTGGATCTATGGCCTAGGTGGCCACTGAAATGAGTCACGAGTCACTTGAAGGCAATGTCTACTTCTGGTTCTGACCAGAGTTCTCTTGGCTTCCTGACCCACCAAATAGGAGTAAGCTCCCCACACAATGCCCAAGTGGTCTACCATGTTGGACTCTATTCCCTAAAGCAGAGAGTCAAAATAGACCTTTCTTGTGTTTGGTTGGGGAGATGCTTTCACGTGTACACATGTGTGTGGAGGCCATAGGTCAGCTTCATGTGAGGTTCCTCTACTTTGCTTTTTGAGGCAAGGTCTCTCACTGGGTGGGCTGATCACATACAAACCCCAGGGATCCACCCGTCTCTTCCTCTCCAACCATAAGACAAGCAACATGCCCCAAGTTATGCGGATCATGGGATGGATCCCAGCTCCTCATGCTTATGCACAATGTACTTTATTGACTGAAATATCTCCTTGGTCTGTTCAATTGTTTTTGACTGGTATTCTTTCAGAGCAACAAGTAACTAAAGTAATATTTTCATAGGTGGATTATAGGCCTTTTTGTTGTCTTTATAACTTTTTATCACTACTTAAAATAGCTTACATTAGAGGAATCAGACCAAAACATAAGGCTATGCTGAGATGCATGTGGAGAACTTGGAAGTCTCATACATTACAGGTCAGCATGTGAAAATGGTAGTCATGTCAGAATACTTATGAGACCACATGTTCAAACTTCAGTCACACACACAGAAGGCAAAGCAGGCAGATCTCTGGAGAGAGAGTGTGGGTTGCCAGGAGCTGGAAAGACAAGGAAATGGCCTGTGACTTCTAATCAGGGGTTCTGAATGAAGATTCCATCTCAGTCTAGCTTGGTGAATTGCTAAGTTGATTGGGGTCATGCAGAGAGGATCATGGGTGACTCAAAGGCAACTGCATTACTGGTGCTTCCTGTACAACCTCCAGCCAGCCATTCCATTGAAGAGCATCCTCCTCCTAAGCAACTGCTCAGCACTTATGTAACAGCCAGGTGCAGCCTTGGGAGTCTTGTAAGTTTTGTTTCTTATGGGTTTCAGCAGCCTCCTGAGCCTCACTCTCTGCTCCAGGAGGGAGAGTTTCAGTCAGCTACCCAAGTTCTTACTCATGAGGCCTTCCGCATTCCCATGACCCCACAGCTTCATAAGTCAAGGGACAAAGGGAGTTGCTCAGAGGGAGGCAGAGCCGGCCAAACTTGAAAGGCCTCCCTGGGTGAAATGACTACATTAGGGAGCAAACATTTTCTGGCTCAAATCCATTCATTCTCTGGAAACCTTGCAGCCTCCTTTAAGCCTGGTTGGATCATGCACTTTGTGAGTCATTCAGCAAATGTTCTTTGAGCTTTTGCTCTGGGTCAGGCCCTTTGTCTCAGACAAGAGCATTTTTAGGACAGTCTGACACAATTTCCACAGCAGTCCAAACATGAAGGGAGCAGGTAGACAGGACCAGATCTCCCCATCCCTGCTTGCTGCCTGTCAGGGTAAATTCCAATGAGCACCTCTGTACCATGAGGACAGGGACACTAATGCAAACGTTTCCCTTCTACTTAGCATGTTTGTTTTCATTTCACAAGATTGCACTGATCCTGGGTGTGTGTGTTTTAAATCTACCCACCATAAAAGGCTACATGGAACTAACATGCCTACTTCATATATATTTGTGTGGGGAGAATACAGTTCATTGATATTAATACACAGTTCAACCTTATTAACTATGGTCTATTACTCTTGTACTCTTGTATAACAGCTTTTTCATATGTATTTCTGTCTAGTTGAAATCCCATACTCTGATAAACATCTTACTAACCACCATAGACTGAAAATCACTCCAGTTTTTTTGGAATACCTTCTTGGAGGCCCATGATATATATATATATATATATATATATATATATATATATGTG
>VZQC01006419.1:1353731-1380794 GCA_009823505.1 Rhizomys pruinosus
TATATATATATATATATATATATATAATTTAAAAAAGACAGAATCAAATTCCAGTCATGCTATTTTATTCTTTTATTAGATTTTATATTTAATATGTAAAATATAAATATATTATTGGAGTTGGTTGATAAATGCAGCCATTGGGTTAACTATGAGTGGATTTTTTCTTATAGGAAACATTTGTTTCAGGAATCATGAATTTCCAATTCAGGAACAAGACAGATGAGAGTGGACTAGACAAACACCTATACCTATCAGGAGACACCTCTTCCCATCGGGGGTCTGAGCATGACCCTCCAGAGCATGATTCCTAAGCTCTTATTCCATCTGTATTCTTTCAGTGCACATTGCAGACCTGTCTCTAGGTGGGTAAGCACATCTACCTTAGAACAAGCCAGGTGCAGGTTACAGACTGATTTGGCAGCTGGTTTAATCTAAGATTGTTCAGGTTGAGTTATCTGAGTATGTATAGTTTGTAGTTTAAAAGACCTGAGATTTGCAGAATCTAGTTCACTTTGTCCCATGTATTAGTAGAGAGGAGACGTTAATAAACTGAAAATCACCTTAAGTGTTGGTTACACAGCTGAAGCTAATGTGGCCAACAGCGGGACCTAGGAGTCAACTAGGTCTGTACTGGACAGTAAGTACTCACGCCTGGCAGAACAGGTTACCATGCAGGAAGGTGCCCCAGCTGACTGACAGACCGACGCACTGCAGTGCAGGTATATCTGGGAGCGAAAGGGTTAAAGTCATGCTGTGGAACCCACCAAGTCAGACATCTCCCAACCCTACCTCATCACCTCAGGAAGAAGTTGAGAAAGAGATCAGAGCATCCCGATGAGCCTAAGTTAACATCAGAACATCCCAAAGAATCTAGAGCGGGTATGTCTCATGGATGTCATGGGGGTCTTTGGGTAGTTTAAAGGGATGGTCAGTTTAGCTAAGATGTGACAGGCTGTTGAGACAGTAGTACCTCAAGAGGATTTAGAGACACCATACCTGTCCAGTAAGCGCCTGCTCTGCCCTTGTGGGATCTGCAAAGCTGAAGGTGGAGATTTTGAATCGCTGGTGATGAGATGGAAAGGACAGGCTAGAGGCCTTCTGGACAGGGATCTGTTGGGTTTGGTAGTTATCTCCACCATATGGGCATCTAAGCTGAGAGAGACAATGGTTAGGGTGGGCTTATCTGAGGGACCCAGGCGGGTTCATGGGGGATCCACATACCCCTTCACCAGGATGGGCCACTGTGGTTGGTGGAGGGGGTTGGGGCTGGGGGTGGCCCAACACTGCTGTAACAGCAATCCTAGGGAGGGGTCTGTTCTTCGAAGGGTAGAGACCTCCACATAAATGGGATCCCGAAGTATCTTCACCACTGGGTAGTCACCAGCAGCATAGTAAGAGCTGTAGGTTTCATCTGCACAAAAGGCACAGGAGTCAAAGTGGGGCTGGGAAAGAGCTCAGTTGATAAAGTCTCTGCTATGAGCAGGAGACCTGAGCTGGATCTCCAGAAGCCACGTGAGAAGACTGTGCTTTGTGTTTGTAATCCTAGTGCAGGTACAGGCAAGCTAAGCCAATGAGACCCTGTCTAAAAACACAAGGTGAGAGATGCTACCAGAGTAACTTAGTCAGGTAGCACATATAGAAACAGAACCCTCTGTGTGACTAGGGACAGCCTCACTCTGCATAGCTACACCACCTATACTGTGTCATGTTATCAAATTAGGGTGCCTGTTATAGGAATCGAACTTCAGGCCAGATGTGCCAACCAAGGAGGGCTTACCCTTGGCAATCCAAAGTTCCAGAGAGAGGGGTCCAGGCTGGGTCTTAGGAGCTGGTGGAGGGTGAGTCAGCACCTGGATGTTAACTGGGGCTGCGTTGCTGAGCATTGAGTATCTGCAGCTGACTTGGACCCTACAGGAAAACAAGGTTTTAGCGACATGGGCCACACCTTTCATTTTAATGCCTCAGGAGCAAGCGCTGGGTGTTACACATGTTCATAGACAGGCCAGATGTGAAGAAAAACCTCCAAGGGAAGGAAGCACTTGTAGACATCTATGTAGATGGACCAATAGGAGCTAGAGAGAAAAATTAGCTAATAGCACCTGCTTCAGGACACAGGGGACTTCTGCCGAGGACATGGTTAGGGGAGCTGAAGGATGAAAACGACTGTCAAGAAACAAATCTCTGAAGCTGAAGATCACAAGCCCAGGTGAGTGAGAGGCAGGGGATCAAGTTAAGCAGGGGTCAACGTGGTTGGCAATCCAAGACAGATTGGCCTCTTGTGAGAAGTGTTCTTCTGTGGGCTCAATTTACCCTACGATTCTGGCTTTATGTCAAAAGCAAGCCTTCTGAGTCGTCGGGGCAAAGTTCACCGAGACTCCACCTGAAGATGGCGTCCCGGGTTATAGAGCCGCGTCCCCATGTTCTCTTATCTCCAACGGCTACCAGCTCGTTTTCATACACCGTCTGGTCTCTGGTGATCTGCACGGATGGTAGAGACCCGTCACTCCCTTCTGTTGGCTGGCAGCTGTGTTCAACTTTCCTTGACCTGGCTATCAGTCATCTACTACTCTAGTAGGAGCTCCCAGCAGCGAGTAATTTGATTTGCCTTACTGTAGAACCAATGAGCGGGAAAGCACTGAGATCTCATAGTCGGAGTAGCCCCAATCCCAGCCAGCATCCCCTTTCTCTACACCCAGAGCCCAGTCACATGCACAGCTGGGTCCTCGTCTTCCTTCTCTATGTGGGTAGAGACTGTTGGATCCCCTCAGTGTCGGGTTAGCCAAATGTAAGGCGAGGAGCCCTTGGCCTAGAGACTGTCCTAAACACCAGGTGGTGCCTCATGACCATGCCAGTCTACTCCCCCCAACCCCAGTCACCAGGACATTAGCCTCTACCCTCCCACCCCCGAAAAAAGAAAATTGAATCCCCAAGACAGCTCTTCTCACCTGCCTTGTGGTCCCACAGGAAGAAAATGGAAATTGGAACAGGACAAAGCTGGGCATCACCATCACGGGATCACACCCAGTGTCATTCCCGAAGACCAAGCGCAGTGACTCCAAGCACAGGGGTGGGGACATCACGTTCCTGGACACGGCGATGGAGAAGAGGCCCTCTCTGGTGCAATGAGAGGTCACTGGAACACCAGAGTGGGCCGAGGTCAAGTCATCCTCATGGTAGAGTAGCTGGACCTGTCTGAGGACTTAGGGATAGACTCCCCCAGATGACCTGGTGACAGCTCACCTCAGGTCCCCAATGGATATCTGTACTGAAGCCTGGCCCCCTCACAGGCAAAGCTGTAACCTGATTCAGCTTGGCTTTTTTTTAAGTTTTTTTAAATTTTATTTTTGTATGTGTATGAATGTATTGTCTGCATGTAGGTTTGTGCACCCGTGTCATGCAATGCCATGGAGGGCAGAAGGTGGTCTCAGATTCCCCTGGAACTGGAGTTCTCCTGGAACTGGAGTTACAGACGGTTCTCAGCCACCATGTGGGTGCTGGGGATGGAACCCCGGTCCTCTGCAAGAGCAGTCGGTGCTCTTAACCACTAGGCCATCTCTCCAGCCCCTCAGCTTGGCTTTTTAAGTCAGATATGGAGCACCTGCCCCTAAGTTTTGCTGCTTAGAACTCAGAGCTAAGATTGACTGCTTATTGTGTGAGAAAAACTTCAGGCCTCTGGAAAATAGTTTAGAAACGATGTTCTCTCAACAGTACCTCAGAACAGCCAACCCATTTGTTGTTCCTTGGAAAAAAAGCAAAAGTTTATTGATTAGTATTCACCTGCCTCATTAATTTCTTAAGATCTCCGTAGGTTGTTTATGTTTGGGTTCTGGGAGAATACACAGTGAAGATCTGTAGAAAGTTCTAGTTCTGGGAGGCACTGTGCATATACCAGTCCCCACAGTTGCTTTTTATTATTTGCTGACTCAAAGCTCTCCCACTCTGGCTTCCCTAGAACTCACTGGCACTTTCTCAGGTTATTTTGGAGACTGATACGCTCACCTCTGTTTCCATAGTAACAGGACCCTGCCTCTTCCTCTTCCAAGCTGTAGCAGCAGCCAAGGTTCTCACAATCTCCTTGTGAGATGGGTGAGGGAGCACATGGCAGCCTGTCCCACAGTGGCACAGAGTCACACGGGTTGGCACATCGAGCACCTAGAGCTGAATGTGGAAGGGGAGCAGCTCGGGCAAGGAAAGAGGGCAGCTATGCAGTGGACCATCCTGTCACAAAGCCTCAGTCTTGAAGTTGTGAACATACGGCCAGCCCTGGGAGGCCTCTCCGTAACCCATGCTGGAGTTAGAGCTCAGGGAGGAAGTTCATGTTTAGTTGTCTTCTAAGGCTCTCCTAACAAGAGTCCCTTCTGGGGGCACGTGTAGGAGCAGTGGTGTTTTTTTTTTTTTTTAATTTATTTTATTTTATTTTATTTTTTTATTAATTTTATTTATTTCTGTATGTGTAGGAATGTACTGCCTGCATGCAAGTTGAAGTACTTCTAATGCTAGCTGGATTTGTATTCTTTTCTCCTCTTTCTTGCATATCGCCTGCATGTATTTAAGTGCACCCATGTTGTGCAATGCCTGAGGTTAGAAAAGGGTGTTGTGGATAGTTGTTAGCCACCATGTGGGTTCTGGGACTCAAACTCAGGCTTCTGCAAGAGCGGCCAGTGCTCTTAACCTCTGAGCCATTTCTCTAGCCCCAGGCTTTGTGTTAATGACATCAGTCCCTTTGGGGTCCAGTGGGGGGAGTTGTCCTTTTCCAGCATCATTGAGATGACAAACCTTTTCCATCCCTTCCCTCCAGATAGCCAATGGCTGCCCCATAGGCTGCAGAATGACTCTGGCTGTGGCACCTGGTTGGTGGATGGCCCTGCTGGCTCCATAGTACTGGGAGCTACCTACAACAGTTGCTATGTCACTCGGTGGGTGAGTAGACTTCAGGTGTCTCTGAGGCCAGAACTCCTCCTACAAGCTCAGCCTATTCCCCTTCCCTTTCCCCACAGGGCTCCTACTACGTCATGGTGGTTGGAGTGGAAGGACAGGATGTGGCTGGCCATACAGTGGGGATAAAGAAGAGATTGCTCAAGTGTCCTGTGGCTCTTCCAGGTAAGAACAAGAAAGATTCAGGATGGGGGCAGGGGGAGGGCACTGCTACCTGGAAATTGCTATCTGTGCAGCAGCAGCAACTGACCCCCAAGAAGGATGCCCTTCAACTCTACTCCATGGCCGCCTGTAGGATAACTGA
Organism: Rhizomys pruinosus; assembly: GCA_009823505.1. Classification (NCBI taxonomy): domain Eukaryota; kingdom Metazoa; phylum Chordata; class Mammalia; order Rodentia; family Spalacidae; genus Rhizomys; species Rhizomys pruinosus. The sequence continues at coordinate 1,358,974 of VZQC01006419.1, forward strand.
CAATGAGGGTGACTCACAATAAAGCACTGTGGGTTTAGCTTGGCCCCTTACCTCCTGATAGTGACTTAGTATGTAGGTTCTAACTCTGGGCCATGAGTCTGTCCAAGCAGCCTCACCTGTGACTTAGAGCTAGAATTCCAATGAGAATCAGCTGGGAGTCAGGAGTCTCACCCTTGGAAAGGGCAGAAACTCAAGCTAGCAATAGGAAACTCACAGACGCCATCCCTGCCTGCAGTTTCCCACCCCCGGCTTGACTGCTTACCTGGGAAACCTGCAGAACTCTTACCTGGAGGTCTTGGAGACTCGCCTCATGGCTGGAACAGATTCAAATTTACATTGTCTCCTGAGGACTCTGCTCTGCAGAGCTGGGATGGGTGATGCAGATCACATGAGACACAGGCCGTTTACTCAGGCCCAACACAGGAGTCTTGGGTTTTAAGTGGTGCCTACGATATCTCATGCTTATTCAGAAGCTCAACAGAGGGGTTGTCACATGAAAAACACCACTGATGGGGGCTGGACAGATGGCCTAGCGGTTTGCGCCAACTCCTTACAGAGGACCTGGGTTCGATCCCCAGCACCCACATGGCGGCCGAGAGCCGTCTGAAACTCCAATTCCAGGAGAACTCCAGTTCCAGGGGAATCTGACACCCTCTTCTGACCACCGCGGCATTGCACGACACGGGTGCACAAACTTGCATGCAGGCAGTACATTCCTACACATACAGAAATAAATAAAATTAACTCCTTTGCCCACAGAGGAGTGTACCTGGCACCTCTGTCCCATGGCGGCCACTTGGAGGCAGAGAGAATGAGAAACAGAGCAAGAGGCTCAGCAGAAGCCACAGAGTCCCACTGGAAGCCTGGCTGCCCATTTCTGCTGGCTAAAGAGCTGGCATCCTAAGTTAGGAGATCTCTTTTATATCCGGGAGGAAGGCTTGGCTTTACCCTGTGTCTTTATAGCCTGCAGGTGGAGTGTCTTTGCAAAGGGTAATGTCCACCGCCGTCCACCAAGGGGCATAGTCTTCAGCTGAATCTCATTAACTATTACCATCAAGGTGGTCTTCAGAGCCAGAGAGGATGGAGTTCTTTTCAGACCAAAGCAGGCTTCTTGGGCTAGCCTCTAACACTCCTAGAATGGCACGTATTTGTGTAAGGATTCTAGCTGTGCTGGCTCTGGGCTGTGTCAGGAACTAGATAAGCTGCTAGGGCAGCTCCTGGGATTGCAGCTCTCGATCATGTGGTGGGGCCTCTATTTCAAGCACATGACACAGTGCTTGTCCAAGAAGGGAAAGTTCAGTCAAGGTTGCAGGGTGAGGGCCGGCGTCCTTGAAGACTTTTGTTCTAAGCCACCATGGGAAGTCACAACACAATTGGAGTCTGGCTGAAAATTCCAAGATGGTTTCCAACTGATTCCTGAATGAAGTCGATTTAGAACCTTTCACCAGTCTTCAGAGAATCTCACCATGGTTCTCTTCTTGACATATTCAAAAGCCATCATAACTGAAGTTCCCAGGGGGGAGAAAAGCCACATGCCTATGTTAAAGATACTGTGAGGCCAGGCTGACTGGTTGGAATACCGTGATTGTGAAAGGGTGGGCTGTTGTAGATCCAGAGGCGAATGATCTTGTGTCCTTTGCTTTCGTAAGAGCTAGTCATTGCTTGATTCTGTCTGCGCTAACATCCTTGGGAGCTATCAGGTAAAATCTTTCGGAATGTAGTAAAATTAGACCTCTGCTTTCTACCCACCTAAAAAGCTGAGGATATAATCAGGTAGCATCTGAAAGTTGGCTTTCTATGACCCGCCAGCTTGCTGTTTCTATCACCATCTCCAAGGTCTGCCTAGCTGAGTTCCCTCCCATGCTTGAGGGAAAGGCGATAGTCTGAGAGCCAAAGGAAGCGCAAGTGTTTCTCCTTCCTTGGTAGAGTTCCTGCTTAGCAGGTACAGGGCCCTGGGTTTGATCCCTTGTACCACAGAAACTGGGAGTGTTGGTGCCTTTAATTCCAGCACTCTGGGCAGAAGCAAGAGGCCTAGAAAGTGCAAGGTCATCATTGTGTATCAAGTTGAAGGCTAGCCTGTGCTATGTGAAAATACCCCTTAGTTACTGAGGAACAATTAGAGGATTGTGTGAGGCCATCTGTAATTCCAGGAAATGAAGGGCAATCAGCTGCTCCCGTTGTGGTGCAGGAATGTGGAACTCTTGAGGGAAGAGGGAAGGCTCTGTGTCCTGGAAGCGGGTCTGTGGATTTTCTTTGAAACAAGCAAGAGATAAGCCGGGCGTGGTGGCGCACGCCTTTAATCCTAGCACTTGGGAGGCGGAGGCAGGCGGATCTTTGTGAGTTCAAGGCCAGCCTGGTCTACAGAGTGAGTTCCAGGCCAGCTTGGGTTACAAGGAGACCCTGTCTCGAAAAACCAAAAAAAAAAAAAGAAACAAGCAAGAGAGAAGTGTCTCATCTGGAGTTAGCTGTGGGTGGCAAGTTCAACCACTAGTCTCTTTGAATTACTCTCCTCTGCACAGGCTCCCGAGGCGAGCTGTCCAGGGCTCCTGTGCCCGGTGCAGAGCTTCCCCTGCTCTGCTTCTCTCTTGTCTTGTTTCATCTCTTCCTGTCGAGTGAGAACTCACACTTCCTTGTCTGAGCCAGGAGACCTGCTGGGTACCCCTTTGGTTTTCTAGAAGAACACTAATATATATTGTAAGAAACAAGACCCTTGGGGCTGGAGAGATGGCCTAGCGGTTAAGAGCGCTGACCGCTCTTGCAGAGGACCCGGGTTCGATCCCCAGCACCCACATGGCGGCAGAGAACCGTTTGAAGCTCCAATTCCAGGAGAACTCCAGTTCCAGGGGAATCTGAGACCCTCTTCTGACCTCTGCGGCATTGCACGACATGGGTGCACAGACTTGCATGCAGACAGTACATTCATACACATACAGAAATAAATAAAAATTAATAAAAAAATAAAATAAAATAAAAGAAACAAGACCCTTGCTCCGTGACAACAAACCCAAGGGACTAGTGAAAGTGGAAGGTGTTTTATCCTACTATGCTGCAGAAGAGGGATGGCAGCACAGAAGAAGGGCAGGCGTGGTTGGCTTGCTGATTTGCGTCTTAGTGCTTTTGGAAGTCTTGGATCAGAAGAAGTTCCTGCTCCTTTGTTCATAGGCTAGTACTTCAGAGTTGAAACCTTCTCTTTCTTCTAGCCTAGATCCCTTCCTAAATTCCCACCCTATTCGTCCAGAAGCAAAACATTAGCTAATTAGTATTCTGGAGCTTGAGATTACCCCCACTGTGATCATGGGCTGTGTCATTTAACAGCCTGCTTGCAACTTCCGAACTCTCAAAGACTGAGACAAAATTGATTCCAGCCATAGGCTAGTGGACAAAGGGGCCTGATGGTCTTTGCCTCTCTGTGAGTCTTTTATTATTTTTATATGTATGAGTATATATTTATTATTTTTATTTTATGTTTATATATGCCTGCATGTGTATAAGTGCACCCATGTCATACAGTGCTCTCAAAGTCAGAAGAATGAGGGAGATTCGGGAAATGGAGTTGGGGATGGTTGTTAGCCACCATATGGATGCTGGGAACAGAACCCAGGTCCTCTTCAGGAGCATCCAGTTCTCCTCAATGCTAAGTCATCTGTTCAGCTCTCTGTGACTTTTTGATGAGCTCTGAGTATATCTCATACTAAAAATGAACCATAGTGATCTATTTCTTATATGTAGTCATCTTTCTGCTTTTCTCTCACTTTTTCTCTCTCTCACACACCCACACCCACACATATGAACACACAAAGATGTGCACACTCTCCATAGAAGAGATGAAAAAGAGTGAGTAGCTGAAGAGTGGGCTAAAATTCAGGACATTGGGGCATTTAATGATAGGGTGATTGAACACATGCCCTATCTGTAATTCTGCTCAGCTACTTAAAAGTAAGACCTGCCACCCTCAGAATGGGTGGACATGCTATTTTGCAGGTAGCAGTAAGTTGTGAGCATCAAAAACCAGTTGACTTTCCTAACATCCCTCTGTTATCCTAAAAGCACACAATTGTCATGGTGCAACTTTTCAGACTAACAGAAGAGGCAACACTCTGATGCTAGAGATTCTAGGCAGGCTACTGGATAGCTTCTGTGACTGGGTGACTGGGTGTGGAATATGGCTCCTGTCCACTTCTGTCTGCAAGGCTATGGTGAATTCCTTCTCCCCTCAAGTGCAAGACAGGAGGGCAGAAGCAACAAGGTTGATAGCCTGTGATTGGCAGCTGGGTAGGCCTGTGATTGGCAGACATGACTGCACCATGCATCGGCCTTGCAGAATGTTGTAGGTGGCAACAGATGATTGCGTTCCCCGAAGAATTAGGACCTCTACTCGAAATACTAGCCAGCAGATCTCTCCATGGAATTGTGGGTTGAGAATGAGCCCTGTGCCCTGAGTCCAAAGGCTGTTCTACAGGACAGAGGACAACGTAGAGATGTTAACACATCAAGTGAAGGGCATGTCTCTGCATGTGCCTGCATGCTGGTGTGTGTGTGTGTGTGTGTGTGTGTGTGTGTGTGATAAATTTTGAAAAATTAGTCTTATGTTAGCTTGATAAGGCTTCCTTAACCGGTGTGACTGGTAGGGTACTCCAGACTTGTCCCACCATGGTGGGGAACAGGCGCTGGAGCTCAGGGTCTGCAAGGCCATGCCCCCACTGAACTGTGCAAAGGTGGCTTCCTCTCTTCCAGATCCCCATGGTCACCAGCAGCCCTTGCCAGTCCTTGCCTCATAGCCGTGCCTGCCCAGGCCTTTGTCTCACAGACCATGTTACTCATGCTTCATGACATCCTACATCTGCATCTGTCTGGGTCCAAATGGCTTTTTTTATGTGGATACTGGTCATATTGGATTAAGTCCTATCATAATGACTTCTTTTTTGTTTGATAACTTATAAAGACCATTTCCAAATAAAGCTGCATTTGCGGGAGCTGGGTTGTAGGACTTCAGTGCATCCCTAGGGAGAGGTGGAGATACAGTTTAACCTACAGCATCTTGAAGACTTGTGACCCTCCAGCAGCCAAACTAATCTTTGTTTGGACTGGATTATTTTTTTGCTTTAGATTCTCTTGTTTTATTTAAGTTTACCAGTTAAAATTACTTTTTAAAATCATTGACCTTGCTTCGAATGCATTGAAAAGGATTTATAGTTTATTTACTCTGAGGGAAGGGATTAGTTTTGTGCCTGATAAGCAAGTAGGTTGTGACTAGTGATACAGTACTAATTAATGCCTGCATGGGTCAGAGAGGAGGGAGCCTGCACACTGAGACAGTTCAAGGGCATTTGGGGTGGGGGGGTGCTCACAGCCTTATGCTGCATTCCTGCACAGCTGCTCCAACCTAGCTGCGGTGGGTTGGCAATTAATGCACGAATGTTGTGTCTCATGACATTTTACCAATCACCTGCCTTTCTTGATTTCAAGATGTGCCTCTTTCAAACTGGCTGTGGCCCCCTCGTCTGCTGGGTTCCTGTCATTCCCCTGGGTGCACAGGTTCTGGGAGTTCCATTTCTGTGATTGCAGCATCAGGATCACCTGGACTTGTTAGAGAAGCGAATTATGGCCGTTTATTATAGATGGCTGGAGTGGAAACTGAAGGGTGGGGTGGGGTGGGGTGGGGTGGGGTGGGGCGGGGTGGGGTGGGGCCCGGTAGTCCTGTGTCAAGAACTCGAGGCTAATCTGGCCCTCAGGTTGCCTAGAGTAAACCACTGCAGGAGCTGAGCTTACTGCAGTCATTGTCACACGGAACACCTGCCCATGCCCACATGCACCCAGCTGTGGTCTGCCTGCTTTCCAGCTGTGTCTGCATTCTTCTTGAGGACTCTGCTTTCCCTTCCAGACTGCAAGTTGTTTGAAAGCAGGGTAGGTTCTCCCTTGTCTCCCACACCGCTTACCTGGTGTGTTCTGACAGCATTGTTTAGGTGAGTGAACTCTGGATTTTTTTTTTCTTTTAATTTTAATTTACACTTTTAAAAAGTTTAATCCCAGCACTCAGGAGTCAGAGACAGGTGGATCTCTGTGATATTGAGGCTAGCCTGGTCTACAAAGTGAGTTCAGGCTGCTGGGGCTACAGGGAGACCCTGTCTCAAAAAGCCAATTGCCAACAAAAAAGTTCTTTAAAAACCAGTAATTTGGATTTGGGGGCGGAGCTCATTGAATACAGTACTTATTTAACACGGGTGAAGCTTTACATTCCTCTTCAGCAATGCATAAACCACATGTGGTGACACATGTACTTCCCAGCACACCAGAGGTAGATGTGAGCTTTACATTCCTCTTCAGCAACGCATAAACTGCATGTGGTGACACATGTACTTCCCAGCACACCAGAGGTAGATGTGAGCTTTACATTCCTCTTCAGCAATGCAGGGTGACACATGTACCTCCCAGCACACCAGAGGTAGATGTGGGACAGTGAGAAACTCAGGCTCATCCTCAGCTACTTGCAGAGTTGGATACCAGCCTGGGCTACATGAGACCCTGTTCATTAGCTGTCCAAAAACAAACAGCACACACACACACTCACAACAAAGAAAATGATCCTGACAGTGTTGATAAGGACAACCTGTGTGTTCCGGAAGTGGATAGAGAGCACACAGGGAGCCTAGAGGTCTTGTTTACATGTTTTCCCAGTTTAGACCACCCCATCGGAGCTGCCCATCTTAGCCCAGAAACCTAATGAACTTTCCCAGGGCACATGGATTTTGGTGATTTTTCAACCTTCTTGGAATGGATGTAAAACATTCTATGACTCAGGTTACGTTCAGGGTCATCTAGCTTCATCATTTTTGTATACTGCACTATAGAAGCGCTTGGGACTCTGGGTCATCTGTCTACACTGGCACACTTCGAATGCCTAAGCTCTGCTCTGTCTCTAGAAAGACTTTTTATTTTTTCAATTCTCTGAACATTTACTGCATTCCATAAATAAGAATATAGCAAAAGCTTTACCAGATTTGAATTGTTCTAAGGATTTCTCCCACCATCCAGTTATCAATCGAAAATTTTATTAAGTCTTTGTAAACACAAAAATTTGTTGTTGAAACTGTTTATATCCAATTTCTATATTGCATGATTGTGCCCTAGTCCTTTGCTTTGTTTTCATCTGTTGTCCTTGCTAAAATGGGCCCTATAAGAGACCGCTCAGTAAGGACTTTGGGTCCCAAAGCTTTGTGGCTTTTAAATGTCTCAAAATGTATGTCTCCCTTTCCATTCGATTGACACCTCAACTGGGTGCCAGTTCCATTGCAACCTGTCGTCCACAGTTTCATCATAATATTTACAGTTTTCCAACATACACTGTTGCTACAGATGACTGTGTTTGGTGATATTGTGAACCTAATTGTTGGTAACTCAGTCTTTCCAGGAATTTGGGTTATTTTTGGTGCTGAAATGTGTGTGTGTGGGGGGTGAAATGTTTTCTGCACTTAGAAAGGGATTTTTCTCTCAGGTTTTTAGGCACATATATTGGTATTTATCTGGCTTGGCACTAAACAATTTCAGGCAGTCTTACTTGATTCTAGAAAGTTCTCAGCCATGTTTTATCAAGGGGTCATCTGGCCTCTCCAATATTCTGGAAGCTCTCTTGGTTGTTTAAATGGTCTTCATCCATGTGTTAGAAGAGAGTTTTCTTGAAAAGCTTACCTATTTGGTACTATTATTTTACCATTTTTTTTTTTTTTTGGTCTTTTTGAGACAGGGTCTTCATGTAGCCCCAGTTGGCCTGGAACTCACTCTGTAGACCAGGCTGGCCTTGAACTCACAAAGATCCGCCTGCCTCTGCCTCCAGAGTGCTAGGATTAAAGGTGTGCGCCAACACGCCCGGCTATTTTACTTTTAAGATTTATTTTTATTATTTATGTGTATATGTGTGTGATCGTGTGTGGATATGTACATATGAGCACACGGGCCTGGATGGGGAGGTCAGGAAAGGGCATTAGATACCCTGGGGCTGGAGTTGTGGGTGGTTGTTAGCTGTACAATGTGGGTGCTAGGAAATGAACTTGGGTCCTCTGCAAGAGCATAAGTACTTTTATCCACTGAGCCATCTCCTCAGTATCACATTTTTGTTAACAATCCTTGCTAGCTCTCTGCATGGGAATAAAACCCGTTATCTTCAAGTTAAGGTCTTAGTCCTCTGGGGCTGGAGATAGGGTTGAGCAATCTAGAGCACTTACTGCTCTTTACAGGACCAGATCAGTTTCCAATGCCCATATTAGGAAGCTCAGAACTGCCTGTAACCCCAGATCTGGGGAATCTGCACCTTTTTATGACCCCTTTGGGCACCTGCAATTATCTGCACCTGCGTGCATACACACACACACACACACACACACACACACACACACACACACACACGTTTTAAATAATGAGTTTAAAAAGACTTAGTCTCTTTTTTCTTTAGAATAGCCTTCCAAGATCTCCCCAATCCTGCCCCAGGGTCCACCATGGCCTCTTCTCCCAGTTGCTGGTGAGAGAGAACTTGTTACTGTTCTCAAACCCATACTGACCTGTCTTCTGCACACTGTTCTGTACTGGTTTTCATGCTGTGATTATCTCTTCTGATTCATCTACTTGGTCTTATTTTCTTTTATTTATTTCACCCAATTTTATTCTTTAATTTATTTTTAGCCAGGTCTGGTTGCACACGCCTTTAATCCCAGCACTCAGGAGGCAGAGGCAGGTGGATCACTGTGAGTTCAAGGCCAGCCTGGTCTACATAGCAAGTTCCAGGCCAGCTGGGGCTACAGGGAGACCCTTTCTCAAAAACACCAAAAATTTTTATTATTTTTATTTTATGTGTGTGAGTGCATGTATGTTAGTGCATCCATGTCATGCAGTGCCTCAGAGGTCAGAAGACAGTGTAGGAACCCCTGGAATTGGGGTTATGTGGGTACTGGAAACTGAATGCAGGTCCTCTGCAAGAGCAGCCAGTGATCCTAAGCACTGAGCCATCCCTCCAGTCCCCCAATTTTATTCTTTAAAAGAGCTAAGTAGGGGCTGGAGAGATGGCTCAGCAGTTTAGAGCACTGGCTGCTCTTGCAGGGCACCTGGGCTTGGTTCCCAGCTCCCACATGGTAGCCAACACATATCTGTAACTCCAGTTCCAGGGGAATCTGACACACTCCTCTGACCTTCTCAGGTATTGCAAACCATGGGTAAGCTTACATACATCAGACATTATACTCCTACAAAAAATAAATAGAAATAATAAATAAAGCATAAAAAAATCTAATTCATCGGTTCATCAGTTCTCCCTGGAGTCTCTCTGGCAGGCTGGGGAGTTCCTGTTTCTTGTTCTCTCTCCTTCTTTCCCTCCCTCCCCCCTCTCCTAACAGATCTTAAATAGCCTGGAATTCAGCTATGTAGCTGAAGATGACGAACTTTTGACCCTCCTGCTTCTACCTTCTACATGTTGGGGTTTGGGGCATGTTTCTCCATGCAAGCTTTTTGAGGTGCTGTGTCCAAACCCAGGATTTATTTATCCGTACTAGGTAAGCACTCCAATAACTGAGCTACATCCTTTGCCTTGCCCACACAGCCATTTTAGTCTATCTTTTTATAAAAAGAGATTTTTTTTATTGTTTGAGAATGTCATGTGTCATGTGTGTTTCGAGCAAAGCCACTCTCCATTCCCTTCCCTCATGTCCTCCAGAACCCCCGTCACTTTCCCCTCCCAACTTCATGCACTCCTTATATGTAGTGAACACACTTGGTGCTGGCTTCATGTGCATGCATGTGCTCAGGACCATGTACTGGAGTGTGGCAGCCTCTCAAGGCTGCATCCCTGAAGAACATTGACTCTGCCCCACCCTGAGGCCATCAGTTGTCAAAAGTTCCTCAGCTAGAGGTGGGAGTTCATGAGCTCCTTCCCATCCCTGCTGGGGTTTTGGCTGCACTGATCTTGTGCAGGCCTAAAACACGGAGTGACAACTCCTGTGAGCTCAGGTATGTAACAGCCCGTCATGCCTAGCCAACACAGAGTGACCTATGAGCTCAGGTATGTAACAGCCCACCATGCCTAGCCAACACAGAGTGACAATTCCTGTGAGCTCAGGTATGTAACAGCCAGCCATACCTAGCAAACACTGTTTCACTGCAGATGTCCGCTCCCTCTGGCTCTTAGAATCTCTGCACCCTCTGGGTCCCTGTAAGGACAGGTTCCTTGAATGTAAGATCTGCTGTTTGTTAATTCAATGTCTTAAAACAAGGCATCAACAAACATCCCTGGAGCCTGTGAATGTTGTTGCAGGAATTAAGCTCAGATATAACAGAAGTGGATCACAAAGGCCTGTCCTTGGCCTCTGCTGTTTCCTGCCCCTCAGCCAGCATAGAGTCCTAGCCAGCTGGCATTAGGCAGCCTTTTCTCCTCTCTCTCTCTCTCTCTCTCTCTCTCTCTCTCTCTCTCTCCCTCTTGCCCTCCCTCCCACCCTCCCTTCCTTCCTCCCTCCCCATTTCCTCCTGCCCCCTTCCTCCCTCCCTCCCTCCCACTCCCTTCCTCCCTCCCTCCCTCCCACTCCCTTCCTCCCTCCCTCCCTCCCACTCCCTTCCTCCCTCCCTCCCTCCCTCCCTTCCTTCCCTCCTTCCTTCCTTCCTTCCTTCCTTCCTTCCTTCCTTCCTTCCTTCCTTCCTTTCTTCCTTCCTTCCTTCCTCCCTTCCTCGTCTACAGCCTTACCCCACAGTGGAACTAGTTAAATAATTTCACAAGTGCACATTTGCAAACACGAGAAGCATATAAGTCGAAATAAGTAGTTGCTGTGTTCACTTCATTCTAAGAAAATATCATGGTTTTTGGCTAAAATATATTCTTTAAGGATTTATTTACATATAATAAAGATTTATTTATTTATGTGTATGTGTGTGCCTGCATGAATTTATGTACACCACATGTGTGTAAGAGGCTACAAGGGCCAAAAGAGAGTGTCGAGTCCCCTGGAGTTACAGGTAGTTATGAGCTGCCATGTAGGTGCTAGACACCAAATCCAGCTCCTCTAGAAGAGTAGCAAGTGCTCTCACCAGTAAGCCATCTCTCCAGCCCCATGGATAAGAAGGTTTTATACAGTCTAAACACAAATGGTCATGCTGTATGGTCAATGTTTTGGGAATGAATCATATCTATTCTATAATATGTATAGCCAAATAACATTCTCCAAGCCTCTTCATTGAACAAACTATTTTCTAAGATACTGGAGATAGAACTTAGCTCTGTGCTGTCATGTATCTATCATCTATCACCTATGTATCATCTATGTATCTCTCTATGGATACACTATGTGCCACTTACTGTAATTGATTGGGGGGGGGTATAACAATGAATAGGAGACACTTGCCTCATGGAAGTTACCAGTCACAGTATTCCCCATGCCTCCAAGTTGAGCAGAAGGATACACACAATTAGTTTTTACTCTAAAATCTGTGACTTGGGAAAGCTCAAATTCCTGGTCTCAGATTTTCTTAGTAAGTCTTTCCTGGGAGCTGATATGGACCTCCTCTGGATTTCTTTGGAGAGGTACACTGTTGGAGACCACAGCCATGTTTGAACTCTGTAGAAAGCGTGTTCGACTACATGTGAGAAGATGCCTGTAGCCAAGATTGTCTATAATGGCAGGGCCAGATAGGCATGTATAGGCTTCTGAAGTGCAGTGTCCCTTATGTGTACAAGGGACAGATAAAATAAGGCATAGATAAAAACTATGCCTTGTTCACACTGCTGTGTGAATATCTATCTGCTCTGCACCTTACAGATAGGCCCCACTTTGTTGCTAATTGTTTCCCGAGCTCCTGTAGAGAAATGTCCTCTGATCTTCATCCTTTTGTTCCTGAATACCTGAGCATCCTTTCCTGGGAATATAAGCCTGAGAGTTAGAGACTCAGTGCTCTTTGTTCTCCAGAACAGGGTTTTCCTGGTCCCCGCCTTTCTCGGATATTAAATTGTCCGTGTGTGATATTTTATTACTGGAGACCTCACTCTTCCTCTTTTTGTCCACCACCACCTAGCCATGTAGGACATCACAGTGTGTGATGTCACAGTGTGCAACCTGCACCCCTTCCTTCCTTTTGTAGAAACTTAAATGATCCCATGCAAGGCTCTAGAAAGGATGGAAATTGTTGCAAGGACAAATTAGGTAACAGATGGAGAAAAACCTCTTGTGGATCCAAGATGGGAATTGGCCACGACACTGGGTAATTAGTGAGTCCAAGCAGTGTGAGAGACTGGGACCATGCTTATTAGAGTCACCCACCTTGTCACTGTTAAGAACAAGGGCCTGGTAGGGATTTAGCACAGAGTATATTAAAAATGCCATTAGTGAGAAATTAATATTACAAAACATTTTAGAAAGGCTGAAGCAATCATCTACTTTAATAATAGAGGATAGCTCTCATAAGCAACCTTTATCTTTTTTTTGTTGTTGTTGTTGTTGTTGTTGTTTGTTTTTGTTTTATTCCTGAAACAGAAAATGAGGAACAGGCCACTATGATCAGATTTCATTTCTTCCCAAACTGCAAACCGACACTGTGAATCATTTCAGTTCTTCTTAAATTTGTTTGGGCTGTCATGTGATGCCCTGTGCATTTCTCTGCATTTAAGTAGACTAACAGCTCCTGTCCTTTGGAGGCTAAAGAACTTTTTTGTTTGTTTGCACATGTGTGAGGGAGCATGGGTGCTGTCATTCCTCAGGCTTTAGTGGTCTGCTTTAGTGTCTGCTGATGATAAACATCATGACAAAACACAACTTGGGAGAAAAAAGGGTTTATTTCATTTTACACTTCTAAGTCACAGTCCGGCACTGAAGGAGGTCGGGGCAGAATCTTAAGCAGGAAATCAAAGCAGAACCCGTAGGGAATGCTGCTTGCCAGTTTGCATCCTGGCTCATACTCGGCTGCCTTCTTATACATCAGGACCACCTGCCCAGGGATGGTGCCAGTCACAATGGGCTGGACCCTCCTACATCAGCGTCAACCTAGGTAATATGCCAGATACATGCCCACAGGCCAATCTGTCCCAGGGAATTCCTCAGGTGAGGTTCCTTTTTCCCAGGTGATTCTAAGTTATACCAAGTTGACAATAAAACTAACCAAGACACTAAGATATGTCTGGATTTTATCCTGGCATGGGGAGCCATTGCAAAGATGTAAAAATGAATAGATAAAAGGAAGAAAAAATTTGGTGGTGGTAGTATAGATAGGAAAAGCATTAGAAGGAGGTACAATTGAATCTGAGTCTACAGAGGGAAAGGGGTTTCTCTGACCTCACATTCTATCTACATGCTGAGATCTTTCACTGAATCTATTAAGAATTCAATTTGGTCAGAAATTCCAAGTATTTTTCCCAAGTCATGGGGCTCATTGCTCATGCTTCCCCGATCCATCTGGAGTGCTTGTCTTTGCTGCTAAATGATGTGGCAAATTGATATTTCTGCAACAGCACAGAGGAAAAAAAAGCCTAACTTGTTTTTGATTTATGCACTGTATTTTCATGCTCTAGGGCATAGATAATTTAGTCGTGGCTGGAAATGAAGGAGAAAGTATTCAGAGTCTTATGGGGATTGGGTAATACCATTGGGTTGAATGCTATTTATATGACTTTGGAAATGATTGATTTACCAAACTATCTTTCTTTCTAGCAGAGGTTAATTGTATGCTGGATTGTGAACGACCTATAATAAGTTCAGCTCTAAGGGTGGAGGGTTGATGGGTACTTGCTTATGTGCCTAGGCACTATATGGCTAAATGACATCCCTTTGCAGTGTCCCAAAGAGAGCAGACAGAGGTCGTTTTAATATCTCCTGTTCCCCAGCTCTAAGACTGAGGATAATTGAGTCCTGGTTATAGCTTCAACAAAACCAGTGTTGGGCTTCTTGCCCATGGTAGACAAGAAAAATTTGACCTAGTCCATTTTGAGTTACTGAACATATTTCAAAAGCAATTCATTTATGTGCATGTAGGCATCTATCTTTTTTTAAATTTATTGAATGTTTGTGCATTTCATATGTAATATTCTGATCAGTCTTAATTGACTTTATACCCCCTTCTCCACTGGTACCCTCCCACCCACAGCCCCCGCCCCCCCGGCTGGAGTTCATACATTCTGTCATTTGTGTTAAGGCCTGTTTTGTCAAATTAGTCTCTCTAGCCATTCCTCAAATGCCAGTTCACCCTCTGCTCTCTAGTTAGCCTATCTGGAGTCCCCCACTTAAAGAAGGCCAGTTATTCCTTACCCAACCATAATCAGCTGCTGATATTTCTTCAGCTAAGATTGGGTCCTGTTACCCACTTCTGTAGTTCCATACTGGGCTTTGTCTGGTTGAGCTTGCATGGGTCTTGTGCATGCTGACACCATTGCTGTAGGATCATGTGAGCAGGGTCCCCGGAGTGTGTAGGATTCTATTTCCATATGGTCATGCACCTCCTCCCTGGCTCTTATAATCTTTCTGCACCCTCTTCCACAGTGTTCTCTGAACCCTGGGTGAGTGAAGCTGAATATAGGAGACCTGTCCATGGACTCACACTCTGGAGACCCCAATTTCCTTGGTTTGGTCATTCATGACCTTTTGAGTTCCTGGCCCCTTGTTTTATGAGAGAAATTCCTTAATGAGAGTTAAGAAGTTAATTAATGTCCTCTTGGCCCATTGTTCAACTTAGAGCTGTAAAGAATTCCACTTGGTCAAATATCCAAGTTTTTCTTCAAGTTATAAGGCAATCATCCATGTGTAATCTATCCACTCTCAGCCTCTCTCAGCCCATCAAGGTTGGCATTTAAAAGTTATCAACTAGGGCTGTAGGGATAGCGCAGCCGTTAAAGGCTGAGGCTAAGAACCTCGAAAAAAGAGAAAAAAAAAGTTGTCAACTGACTTAGTCGATTTTGAGTTGCCATAATAAATACCTATGGTTGGGTAATTCTTAAAGAAAATAGGTTTGCTATGTCTGTTACATCCCTAGACAAACATAATTTCTTTCTGTATGCTAAATATGTATCCTTATATTTATAAACAAGTATACTTCTCACCACTCATCAAAGAAGCTTCTTTCTGCAACAGATGGAGACTACTACAGAGTTCCACAACTGGTAAAATGTAGAGAATAAGTGTCTGAGAGATGCACAGCCCTAAGTGACACATCTACAGTGGAACTTTCATGCCTAAGTCTCACAGAACATAGTGGAACATGGGGTAGAGAGAATAGTAATTTGACTCTCAGCTCTCACCAGTGAAGATTCCTCATGAAAAAGAGGGCAATTAACATGGAAAACCACAATTGGCCCAAATGTAGAGAATGAGAGAGTGCAGAGTGTGTGTCCCTGGAGAGGACTTCTATGACACCCAAGGCTCAGGACCATCGTGGAAGAGGGGGAAGAAAGATGGGAAGAGCCAGGGATGGAGGATGATGGGTACAGGGAAACATTTCCCAGGAAGCTGGGCACTTGCTCATATGAATTTACAACAGAGGTGACAGCATTCACAAGACCCATGCAAATCCAAACCAGACCTAAACCCCCGCATAGAAGTAGGAAAATGGATAAGAAGCTCCAACCTTAACTGAGGAACTGTTGGCAGATCATCCCTGCTGGGTGAAGGAAAGTTGGTCTTCTTTAAGGAAATGACACTAGACTAGGTTCAAATGGGTGGACTCACACCGAAGGACATCTGTGGACATGAATTTGACTCAATAGGTCTTAACATGTATGACAAAATGCATGAAATCCAGAAGGAAGTCTATAGGGGGTGCAGATGGAGGAGGAGATCTAAATACGATTAACATGTATGAGATGTCCAAAAAGTCAATTAAAAAAGAGAAAAGAGAATAGATTTCTTTAGCTCACAATTCTAGAGGCCCAATGTTGTAATACTAGGATTGAGCTTCTGAAAAAGATCTCATAGCAAAGATATGACATGGTGAGAGGAAGCAAGATGGTAGGCCCAGAAAGCTGAACTCACTCCCAAACAATAATCCATCCTCAGGGTAACTGTCAGTTACCTAGAATCCCACAGAGACCTGACCTAGTCCTTGAGATAGACATCAATCTATTCATGTAAGTGAGGGGCTTTTTTCAGGCCCCACAGATCAGTTACTTTTCTGTGGCGGTGATAAGACACCAAGGCCAACGCAACTCACAGAAGGAAGAGTTTGTTGGGCTATGGTTCCCAGAGGAATAAGAGTCCATCATGGAGGAAGGCATGGTGGGAGGCAGCCAGAGTGGACAGCTGGGTATACACATCTTCAAGTAGGCACAGGAAACAGACAGATTAGAAGTGGGCAAGCTGCATACTCTCAAAGCTCGCCCTCTGTGTTGTGCTTCCTCAAGCCATACCTCCTAAAGTTCCCACACACCTCCCATAAGAGCACTAGGAACTAGTGACCAGGTGTCCAAATTCCTGGAGTCTATGGGGACATTCATATCCAAAATGACATACCCTGCTAGCTTTTAAAAATATTATTTTTTATGTGTGTGAGTGTGTGTATTGCCTGCATGTATGTAAGTGCACCCATTTTCTGTGATGCCCATGGAGGTCAGAAGAGGGTGTTGGATCCCCTGGAACTGGAGTTAAGTATTGTTGATAGCCTCTGTGTGTGTCCTGGGAATAGAACGAGGGTCCTCTGAAAGAGCAGTCAGTGCTCTTAACTGCCGAGCCCTTTAACACTACTTGGGAACCAAATTTCAACATGTTCAAACCATGGCCTTGATTAAAGTGTTGTTAAACAGATAATGAGCTGTGTGGCTTTGTGTCTCCTTTCTCGCTCTCTGTTTTCTCAGCTGTAAAATAAAAATTTCCTTGGAGATCATCACTAAAGTCCCCAAACTGTGTGAAAATCCCAGGACACCAGCCTGGAGCGATTTTAGCTTATGTAACTATTATTTGCCTTGTTCTGATAAAAAATGTTAGCTGTGGCTCGAAATGAAGATAAGAAAGCTTCCCGCTGATTATTTTTTTCCATGATGTAAAGCTGACCAACACAGCTTCAAGAAAATCATAAATATATACTTATGAATTGTTTGGGCATGAGCTAATACCAGTAACAATGAAACAAAATAGTATTACTTTAATGGTTATTCCATTTTTAATTTAGTTGTGTACATATGTCTGTGTGCATATGTCACTCTGTGACATGGTGTGCATGTGGAGGTCAGAGCACAGGCAGTTTGTAGGAGATGGTTCTCTACTTTATCCACATGGGTTCCAGGGATCTAACTCAGGTCTTCAGGCTTGTCGGGGAGTGCCTGTACCTGTTGATCCATCTCCATGGTCCAGTAATAAAATAGTATTATAAAATTTTTTTTTTTGGTTAAATGTGGAAGTCAAAACACATTGCTTTGGTCCATACAACTTTATTTTTAGTTTTAATTTTTCCTTTAAAATTTTGTCCAAATAGGTGATTTTACCATTAAGAACTACTCAGTTGGAGTCCAGAGCTTATATCAGGGATTTCCCAGGACATCCTGAAGCACAGGTAGGAGCTGGGTGCTTCAGCCAGGCAGATGGTTGGATACATCTATCTCTGGGTTGTTGGATAATTGTTTCATTGGTTCGTTGGATAGTTAAATCATTGTCTGGGGTGGCTGTTGGGGCAAAGTTTCCCTGCTAGCTGGTATTAAAGGTGGGCCTGCTGCCACTGTAAAACTTGAGTGCACAGAACTTAGATCCAGGACCACCTGAAGCACAGAGTACTGGGGAGGGCATACCCCCCCAGCCAACTAGAATTGCTGAGGGAGTGTCCAAGTGGATTTTTTGGAGAACCTTTAAAACAGAAAGGGAAGAGTGAGTTAGACTTCCAACATATAAACGAAATTGAAAGCCTGAAACCTAGAGAAGTCAACACTCCACAAACAAGGACCAAAAATAGGCATCTGAAGGAGGCAAGCAAAGTAAGCCTTCAACACAGTGAGGAGGCAATTGTGATTCACATCAGAATACAGGCAAAAAGGGAAACCCACATGCCAGGGACACAACAAAGGGACAACACGGGAAAGTTGCAGGATAATTCCACACTAAGCTCTACTGATCCTGTGGGAGATTCCTACAGAGGGAGCCCACTGGGGGTGGCCCAGGACACAGATCTTAGAAGAACAATTGCAGACCTATTCAAAGAAATCAAAGAATATAAAGAACAAGATAGAGAACTAAGGAGAGAGAATGCAAAACTCAAGAAGGACCTGGAGGGAGACAATGACAGACTTCAGAAAGAACTAGAAGGAGAAAATGACAAACTCCAGAAGGAAGTGGAAACACTAAAAAAGGAAGCCAACCAGCAAAGCAAGGAGCTACAAGAAGAGATTGAGATGTTCCAAAAGGAAGTGGATATACTAAAGAAATCACAGGCTGAAATGAAAAAGGAAATAGAACACTCATCCAATCAAGAGGAAAGGAATGGAAAAAGCCTCAGAAATAGAATGGAGGAAGCAGAACAAAGAATATCAGACCTGGAAGATAACACAGAACAACTAAAAACCTCAAGTAAAGATTATAAAAATTTAAAAATACACAAAAGTGGAACAACCAGGAAATATGGGACACTATGAAAAGATCAAACCTCTGCATCATAGGAATAGAGGAAGGAGAAGAATCCCAAGAGAATGGTATTGATCAGATCTTCAACAGAATAATAGATGAAAATTTCCCCAAACTAAAAAAAGACAATCCCACACAAATACAAGAAGCACATAGAACTCCAAACAGACAAGATTAGAACAGAAACTTCCCACTCCATATCATAGTTAAAATGCTAGATGCCCAAAACAAAGACAAAATTCTGAAAGCCACAAGAGAAAAACAGGTTACATATAAGGGGAAACCTATCAGAATTACAACTGACTTCTCAGTGCAAACTAGGAAAGCAAGAAGAATGTGGAGCAAAGCATTCCCAGAGTTAAAGGACTATAGATGCCAACCCAGGTTAGTATATCCAACAAAAATGTTGATTATACTTGAATGAGAGAGAGAAATCTTCCATGACATAAACAAGATGATAGAATACATGTCCAGAAAACCAACCCTTCAGAAAATACTTGAAGCAATTCAAAGGACAGAAGAGAGGAGCAACTATCTCCAAGAACCTAGAAAGAGAAATTAATAAAAACATAACTGCAGAAGTAGAAACCAAGACTAAAAATGCAAATGGATAATAAGGTGAAAGGAAGCAACATGCATCTTTCAATTATAACCTTAAATATTAATGGACTAAACTCCCCAATCAAAAGACATAGACTGGGAGATTAGATTAAGAAACAAAATAATCTATATACTGTCTGCAGGAAACCCATGTCACTCTCAAGGATAGGCATCAACTTAAGGTGAAGGAATGGAAAAATATATTCTAAGCAAACGGTACCAAATAGAAAGCAGGTGTTACTATTTTAATATCAGACAAAATAGACTTCAAATCGAAAGAAATCAAAAGAGACAAAGAGGGCCATTACATCTTTATCAAAGGAACAATTGACCATGAAGATTTCACAATTATGAATATAGAGGCACCAAACTCTGGTGCACCAAACTTTATAAAGACAATTCTCCAGGACCTCAAAGTACAGATTAACCCCAGCACACTAATAGTAAGGGACTTCAATGCCCCACTAAGTCCTCTCGACAGGTCGACTATCAAAGAATAAACAGAGAGACATATGAACTGAATGATAGGATACACCAAATGGACCTCACAGACATCTTCCAAATTTTCCACCCAAATAACCGAGAATACACTTTCTACTCAGCACCCCACGCAACATTCTCCAAAATTGACCATATACTGGGACACAGAAAAAAACCTCAAAAAATACAAAATGATTGAAATAATTTCATGCATTCTATCAGACCACAGTGCAATAAAGCTCAACATCAACACCAGGATAAGCCCTACTATCTCTAAGAACACATGGAGACTAAACAACACTCCCTTGAATAATAAACAGGTCAAGGAAGAAATAAAGAAATCAAATCATTCATGGAATTGAATGACAATGATAATACAACACAACATAACCTATGGGATACTTTAAAAGCAGTCATAACAGGGAAGTTTATAGCCCTGGGTGCCTACATCAGAAAAACAGAAAGAGCACAAGTGAAAGATCTAACACTGCAGCTAAAAATACTTGAGAGACAACAACAAATGAAAGAGCAGAAATCAATGAAATAGAAACAAAGAAAAAAGTACAAAAATCAATCCAAAAGTTGGTTCTTTAAGAGAATAAACAAGATAGACTTCTAGCCCAGTTAAACAAAAGAAAGAAAGAGCAATTCCAAATCAATAGAATTTGTGATGAAGGGGGAAATATCACAACTGACAATGAAAAGATCCAGACAATCATATGGGAATACTTGAAAAAACTATACTAAGTTTGAAAACCTAGAAATTGATGAACATCTGAAATTCTGGGAATCGCCAAAGCTCAACCAAGAAGAGATCGAGAGCTTAAACACACCCATAATATATGAATAAATTGAAGATATAATAAGAAACCTCCCAACTAAAAAAAGCACAGGCCCAGATGGTTTCACAGCAGAATTCTATAAAACATTTCAAAAATACTTAAAACCATTATTACTCAAATTGTTCAGAAAGATTCAAGCAGGGAGAAAGCTCCCAAATTCCTTCTTTGAAGCCAGTATCACTCAATACCAAAACCAGGCAAAGATAAAACCAAAAAGGAGAACTATAGACCTATCTCATTAATGAACACGGATGCAAAAATTCTCAACAAAATACTAGCAAACCACATACAGACCCACATCAAAAAGATCATCCACCATGACCAAGTTGGATTCATACCAGAGATACAGGGATGGTTCAACATATGAAAATTAATAAATATCGGCAGCTATGGGGTCATGTCTCTGAGGCCTTTTGGGTGGGACCTGGGCGCTGGGCCAGAGGGTCGGCAGATTTGGGCCAGGGCCAGTGACTCTGCACCTTTGTGGGGGTGCCCAAAAGTCACTTGGGCAAGTACCTTTGGAGTTGGGCTCTTTCCAGGGCTACAGCTAGGGGGTCATGTCTCTGAGGACTTTTGGGTGGGACCCAGGCGCCGGGCCACAGGGTCGGCAGATTTGGGCCAGGGCCAGTGGCTCTGCAACTTTGTGTGGGCTGCCGGGGCATGGGCTAGATCAGGCATATCACCCCCCCCCCCAGATCGGTGAGAATCCAAGTGGACTTTTTTTTTTTTGAGAACCTTCAGAACAAGAGAAGAGTGCTTTGGCTTCCAAGATCCAATATATAAACAAAATTGAAAAGTAGACAAGTCAATACTCCATAAACAAGGAGGAGGAAAGGAAAAAAAAGCATCTGAAGGAGGAAAGCAAAACCATCCACTATTTGTGATCTGAACTACAAAAGGGAAGCCCACATGCCAGGGACACGACGAAGGGACAACATGGGAAAGGCATAGGATAATCCTGCACCAAGTGCTACCAAACCTGTAGGAGATAGCTACAATGGGAACCCCTTGGAGGATACCCAAGGAACAGATCTTAGAGGAATAATTGCAGACCTATGCAGAGAAATTAAAGAACATAAAGAGGAATTCAGAGAACTAAAGAGAGAGAATGAAAAACTCAAAAAGGACCTAGAGGGATACAATGACAAACATCAGAAAGAACTAAAGGAACAGATTGACAAACTCCGGAAAGAACTAGAGGGAGAAAAAAATAAAGAATATAGAGAACTAAAGAGAGAGAATGAAAAACTCAAAAAGGACCTAGAGGGATACAATGACAAACTTCAGAAAGAACTAAAGGAACAGACCAACAAACTCCAGAAAGAACTAGAGGGAGAAAAAAACAAACTCC
>VZQC01006419.1:1388195-1446402 GCA_009823505.1 Rhizomys pruinosus
ACTCACAATAGCCTCAAAAACAATAAAATACCTAGGAACAAACCTAACCAAAGACACCAAAAAAAAAAACAAAAAACTTTTAAACCCCTGAAGAAGGAAATTAAAGAAAACATGAGAAGATGGAAAGACCTCCCATGCTCATGGATTGGGAAAATGAATATAGTAAAAAATGTCAACTCTACTCAAACTCTTTTATAGATTTAATGCAATCCAAACTAAAATCCCCACGAGTTTCTTTACAGGCTTGGGTAAAAAGTCCTTAATTTCATATGGAAAAACAAAAGACCACGAATAGCTAAAGCAAACCTGAGTGAAAAGAGCTACACAGGGGGGAACTCTATACCAGACTTCAAACTATACTACAGGGCTATAGTCATATAAACAACTTGGTACTGGCACAAAAACAGACCTGTTGACCAATGGAACAAAACTGAAGATCCAAACTTGAGCACATACAATTTCAGCCACCTCATATTTGACAAGGGGACCAAGAAGACACAATGGAGGAAAGACAGCATCTTTAGCAAGTGGTGGTGGCAAAACTGGAACACCATTTGTAAAAGAATGAAATTAAACCCCTACCTCTCTCCCTGTACAAAGGTCAACTCCAGATGGATCAAAGAACTCAACATGAAACCCAAAACTCTGAAGGTGATAGAATAAAAAGTTTGCAGCAGCCTGCAACACGTAGGTGTAGGAAAAGACTTCCTAAATCATACAGCAGCTACACAAGAAGTAAGATTGACAATTGACAAATGGGACCTCATTAAATCAAAAGCTTCTTTATATCAAAAGAAACAATCAAGAAAGTGAAGAGAAAACCCACAGAGTGGGAGGAATCCTTCACCGCAGATACATCTGACAAAGCATTGATTTCCAGAGTATATAAACTACTCAAAAAACAAAGAAGAAAGAAAAAAAACCGAATCACTCAAAAGATGGAGCAAAGAGCTGAACAGAGACTTCACAAGTGAGGAATTAGAGATGGCTGAGAAACATCTGAAAAAATGTTCAACATCGCTAATAATTAAGGAAATGCAAATGAAAACCACTTTAAGATATCATCTCACTCCAATAAGGCTGGCTAGGATCAAGAAAACAAATGATCCCAAGTGCTGGAGAGGTTGTGGGGAAAGGGGAACACTCATCCACTGCTGGTGGGAATGTAAACTCATACAGCCACTACGGAAAGCAGTGTGGAGAACCCTTGGAAGACTCAAAATGAGCTTACCACCTGACCCAGTCATACCACTCCTGGGTATATACCCACAAGACTCATCTTGCCACAGAGACATATGCACAGCTATGTTTATTGCAGCTCTGTTTACAATAGCAAAAAGCTGGAACCAACCTAAGTGCCCCTCAACTGATGAGTGGATAGAGAAAATGTGGTACAACTACACAATGGAGTTCTATGCAGTGGTAAAGAAAGATGACATCATGAACTTTGCAGGTAAATGGATGGAACCAGAGGATATTATGTTAAGTGAAGTAACACAGTCCCAGGAAAACAAAAGACGAATGGTATCACTCATCTGTGGATGCTAGTGCCAATTACCTAGTAGTAAGTATTTCTTGTGCAGGGCTCCTTGAGATTTTGTCCAAATAGTTAGGAGTGGGGCATACTGCAAAGAACAACAGAAGAAGCAGCAACAACAACAGAAAAGACTGTGTCAAAGAACTGACTGAAACAGTGAACTTCTGCTCGAAACTGTCAACTTCTATACTGAGAATTTTGAGAAAGACTGAGAAAAAGATGAAAAACATGTTTGGCAGGATGCCTAAGCTCTGGTGGGGTTGGGGGGTAGGGAGGGGGACACGGGTCTAATTTTGATTTGTAACATAATCTTGTAATATATATATATATGCATGTATATATGTATATATACATATATATGTATATTAAACAATAAAAAAAGAACTACTCAGCTAAGATAAAGGAAATGATACCCAGCTTTTGACCATTATAAAGCTTAAGAAACCCAGAGCAGGTCTGCTGGTATATGCAAGATGCAGGCTTAGTATTATTGAGTTTATGTTATATGTCTTGGAATACCTTCCTGAGCTCATGTGTGGTCTTGCCTCCACTCCACTAGAAAAACCTGAAAATTTCCTTAAAATGTCATAGCATTGAGTGTCCATCTTCAGGAGTAGGTCTCCTGGGAAATTCTAAAGAAGAATATGAGTTCTTTATCCCCAAAACAGCTTGTTTTGGAAGGATGGGGTAGGGAAAATGCCTGCTGATGATGAGAGAGGTATCTGGGTAGCTGTCCCTGTTATTCATGAGGGACTGGATTCTCAGGCCCTTCAGATGCCCAAATCTGCAGAGGCTCAAGGTTTTTTCTTTTTTTCTTTTTAACAAAGTATAAAAGGAGGTTTATTAGGACACACTTCTGGGCGGGTCCACCAGTCTCAGAGAGGGGGAGTCATGTACTCAGGCTGGGGATGAGGGCTTTTATAAGTTCTGGGGAGAGGAAGATGAGGTAATGATGGTGAGACAGAAAATGTACTTGTAAGGGCAAAACTGGTGCAGTGGGAGGGGACAAAGTGGGTCTTTAGTGTTTGTCATGAAGCTGGAATATAACCATATATGGTCTTAGGCTGTGCTGTCATCAGGAAGGGAAGTTGCCTCAGCTGCCTGAGATGTGGTAATCTTTTGTTTTTTGTTATTTATTTATTTATTTATTTATTATTTTTTATGTGTATGAGTGTACTGTCTGCATGTAGGTTGGTGCACCTGTGTTGTGCAATGCCATGGAGGTCAGAAGAGGGCATCGGATTCCCCTGGAACTGGAGTTAAAGATGGTTCTTAGCTGCCATGTGTTTGCTGGGAATCAAACCTGGGTCCTCTGCAAGAGCAGTTGGCACTCTTAACCACTGAGCCATTTCTCCAGCCCCAAGGTAGGCTTTTGACCAGAAGAGAAGGGTGGTAGGTGCCATCTTTAGATCTCCAAGCCCAGGCCCTGCCTAACATCCCGACCTCTTTTGGTATATGGGCGCCAACTCAACTTTTACTACTTACTGCTGAAAGGGGTGATGTAGGGGAAGGGGAGTAGTCGGGAGTAGGTGGGATGTAGGCAATGGAGAGTAAGATTGTAGAAGCATCTGGCTAACAGCTACTTTGGAGACTTCCTGGATGTGTTCCTGCAAGAAGCTGAGGTGATCAGAAGGAGTCTCCTGGTTGAGGTTGGAGAGGCTCCTCTTACTGTTGGATGGTCTGGTTAGAGGACAGGGTCTAAACGTGGGCCCACCAGTTTCATCTGTCCAGGTATCCCAAGCATGGGCATGCCAGCGGTATGTCGAACCTGGCACAGCATCACCTGGTCAGGTGAAGTCTGAGACAATAACAAGACAAAGGGCAACCGGGCAGGGGTGTCACAGAGTCTGGTACCTGTGGCAGCAGGGGGAGCAGAGGAAAACAATGACCCAGGGAAAGAGAGAGGTGAGGGTGAAAGTGCAGAGGGTGAAGGCTGTCATGCCTGACCATTCAGACCTGTCCTTGAGGGTCTCTGGAAAACCCAAGAGTCATGGGTCCCAGCTGTTTGATGGACCATCCATCCTGGGTTGGGTCTCTCTTGAGTCTGGACAAATGGTACCAGTGTGGCTGGCCTAGAAGCTTGGCTGCTGAGGAGGTAGTACGGATGATGATGTGGGGTCCAGTCCACCCAGGATAAAGAGACTTAGGAGATAAAGTTTTAAGGAGAACGCTATCCCCTGCCGTGAGAGGGCAGGTGGTTGTGGACTCCACTGAGGTAGGAGCAGGGAGGGGAAGAGAGGAAGATAGTGGGGTCAAGCTGTTTGGAGAGAAACGGTGCTGTCCCAGTGTGAGGGCTCAGTGGGTTGGGCTAAGGGCTACTGCCCAGTATGAGGGCTCAACATGTTGGGCTAAGGCCCATGTGGCCACTTCCAACTTTCTGTCTGTAAAGAGGTAGAAAGGGCATGGAGAGTCTAGGAGAGCCAAAGTAGGGGCAGCCAGGAGGGCTCCTAAGGAGAGAGACATGGATGATAGTGGTATGGGAGAGAGGCCCCTGTGGGGGGTCTCCTTAGCTGCCTGGCACAGGGTTCAGCTGTAACAGCAAAACTAGGGATCCAGTGATGGAAGAAGCCCACCAATCCTAGAAAAGGAAGGATGTGGTCTGCTGTCTCTGGAGGCTGTAGGTCTCCTACGGCGTTGGCTCGATCTGACCTGAGAATACTGGAAGGGTACATTAGGACTAGAGTCAAAGGAGGAGAGATCTCAGGCCAAGGCTTGGCTGCAGACCTAGTTTTTGGGTGGTCACATGTGAAGGCAAAAAGAAGGGCACAATAAAGAAGGCCCATTCAGTGAAATGGGAGACTGAGGTTTAGGGATTAGGATGGAGGTTCTGAACTAGACAGTAGGTGCCAGAGGGCTTATGAACTGGAAGAATGGGGGTGTTACAGGGTTAATTAGTGGAGATAGGAGGCAGGTATTTGTAGGCTTGAGCCCATGGTGTGGTGGGTTTCAGAAATAGAAACTGGCCTGGAAGGAAAAGGGCAGGGTTCTTGAGGCATATCAGAACTGGTGGGTGCTGAGAGGTGATTACTAGAGTGGGATTGTCCCAGACCTGAGGGTCAACAGGATCAGGGGAGGCAGGGGCTGGATAATCCAGGGTGGGAGAAGTGACTAAGAATGTCATGGCCCAGGAGGGGCACTGGACAGACAGACGTGATTAACAAGGAATGGGTGAAAAAATTACCTGTGAGGACTCAGGGGAGAGGTAGAGTCCTTCTCAGGAAAGAGGGGGTCATTTCCACTCCTGTGACAGAAATTGATCAGAGAACTATAGGGCCAGAGTGTGAGGTCAGTACAGAAAGGCAGCCCAGCTGTCCAACAGGAAGGAGATGGACTTACCTGCTACCTGGAGCATTAGCCTGGGCTGGACAAGGGTCAGTGGGGATCTCCAAATCTGGCTACCATCATTCCTCCACCAGGCCAAGGAATGCAGAGGCTGGAGGGGATTGGGGTGCCTGGAGCAATGGGGCTGGACCACTGTGGCATGTCACAGAGGACAAGTCCACATCCAGGCACTCAGACATTGAATGGCCAGGTTGCCAGCAGAGCTCTGGCACAGAGAGCACAGCATGGTGGATGGCTTGGGTTTGGGCAGTTTCTAGCCCAGTGACCTTCTTTGCCACACTTTGCAGGCTCCTGGCAGAATGGACCAGGTCCCTTTGGGATGGGGCTTGACAGAGCCCCACATGTCCTACTGTGGGAATTACCTTAGGGCAGCTACCAGGGCTTGGGCATTTTGTTGTAGCAGAGCCTGTCTGGAGGACTCAGCTGCCTCCTCTCGACCATTAAATACCTTAAAAGCCATTTCTCATCAAATCCTGCACAGGAGTCTGGGGACTGTCCTCAGCCTTTTTAAATTTTTTTTCTGATATCTGGAAAAGACTGAGATATAAAGTGAGAAGTCAAGACCATGGCCACTGCTGGGGAGGCAGGGTCAAGGCGAGCTTTAAGTATGGTTGTCCTTAATACATTCTGAATTGTAGAAGGAAAAGAAAAAAATGGGGAGGGGAGGTATTTTCACATGTCTTCGACAGACAGGAAATAGACTTAAATCAGGCTCACCAAAATTGGTTTCATTTGGACTGTCCCATGTATTCCCTGGAAGCAGAACCTAATCGTACCATCCGTGAGTTGCACAGTACTGAGAATCTCTAGCTGTGGAATAAGGATCTAATAATTAATTTTGGTGATGGCAGTTTATAAAAGGTGTACTGAGCAGAAATACAAAGATGGAAATGCTTTCATTCAGACATTGTAGAGGTCATTTACAGCATGCAGCCACAACCAGTTTCTTTGCATTCTCAAGGCCAAGATGTCCAACCTGGCCAATGCAGTTTCTTTATCATGCTGTCACCAAACATATTATAAAACAGAATTACATACAGTTTCATCAAAGAAGAAGCTAAGGGATGGGGAGGAGACATTCAGTCCTACTGAGGCAGTGCAAAACAAAGATAATTCAGCAATTGACAATATCAAAAGCATGAAGCTGAGTACAGGAGAATGGTATTCAGGAATGTAGAATGAGGAGAAAGGCAGAAGTACGACATACAGTGTTGGGGGTAACAGCCAGGGAGCAGCACACACAGTAAAAATACATTAAAACAGTCAGTTTAGAATAAACACCATATATAACTTGGAGATCGAATTTACTCTTAAACAGATAGCTTAAGGACCCCAGGTTCATTTTGGCCTTTGAATATAATAGGTTTTGTGCACAATATAACCTAAAAGTGGCCATGTGTCTTTTTTGAAAAACACAAGAGACAACTTTTTTGAAAAACACAGAGACAACTTAGACAGACACATGCATGGCTTAATCACATAAATATACTCATCAGTTGTCACAGTGAAACTGCAAGGTGGGGCAGCTTTAACCACAGGAGCCTGGCTCACAGCAGCAAAAGCTTGCAAAAGGGTGAGTTAGTGTGACTGGGTTGGGTGCAGAGACAGCAGATCTGGCTCATGGCACGGCTCGCCTGTGTCTAACAGGTGTGGGGTTTACCTGCTAACTTAATGAAACAATAAAAACAAAACCAAATGCGTTTGTTAAAAGCCAGTAGCTTAAGCAGCAATCCTGTGAAAACATTATCTATACCCATACAAAAGCTAAAATGGAAAAATGATTTTAGTTGGAAACAGATTAAAACACAGTGATAAAATTGTAAAACTCCAATAGTGGACATTTGGGGATTAATTTGTTAATCTGCCTGGTAAATGCATTCACACCCTGTGTTTAGATAAAAACGGCGACCGTGTATCCATGTCATGTGATTATATAAAAATTTGAATCAGGCACGGGAGGGGAAATCAAAGATGGTGGTGGGGGTTACAAGAGACAGCAGAGCGGGAGTGGGGGGGGGGGCTGGAGAGGGAGCCAGGGACTCAGCAGCTCAGTGAGGAAGGAAGACAACCTCCATGACTTCCTGTGAGTATCAGCAGGGGCCAGAGCCCCTGCCAGGAGAACCTGAGCCACTGAGCACTGGCTACAAAGCTGGGGGCGGGAGCTGAGGTCCTAAAAATCTTGTAAATGGCATGGCTCTGAGGCCTTGCCCATGCAACGGCAAACATTTTCCAAGTCACAGAGTATGCAGAATTGGAAAGCATCCTCTGGAGGCCCTAGACCGATTGTCTAATGGGTGCTGTGGCCATGCAACAGAACAGAAAACTTGAAGCACTTAGGGCGTAAGGATGGGGAGAGCCCCAATTTAGACAGATTTCATAGCAAACAGCCAAGGGGTTGTTTGTTGACAGGGTTTAAACTCAGAGTTGCCCCCCCCATGCCTGTGCCGGAAGCCAAGGATCAGGGCAGAGTGTCCCCAGCCAAGATGAGAGGCCGGACAGGGGCCAGAGACCAGAACGGAGCGTCCCCTGTAACGATCTGTGGCCAGACAGAGGGTGCCTTTGGGGAAGGGATGTCTCCGGGTCCACCAAAGTTCCTGGAAACAGAGGGTTTGTCCTGGTGCGAGCTACTTCAGAGGACAGAAACCCAGAGAGCTCAGAGTCCCGGAAAGGCAATAGCAAAAAGGGTGGACTTACCGAGTCTAAAGCTGGTCATGTCGGGGTTGAGGTGAAGTGGCCCTCAGGGGTCTGGGGGATAAGCCCACTGAGTTGAGGGGCTCAACTTCTCCTGGGTTTCTGTCACCAAGATGAAAGGCTCCCACTCACCCCACCCCCACCCCCACAGGCCAGATCAAACCAGATTAACAAAGTATAAAAGGAGGTTTATTAGGACACGCTCCCGGGCAGGTCCACTGGTCTCAGAGAGGGAGGCCAGGGGAGTTGCCGGGTCAAGGTTTTTATAAAGTGGTATATGCAGTCTCTGTAGAGAATCTGGGCACCTCCCCTGAGATATCTTCAATCAGCACTAGATGCTGTGTAGCACATACTACAATGAATATGGATGTTATGCTCTGATATTTAGGGAATAATGACAAAATAATCTGTATGTGTTTAGCTCAAAAATTGTTATTCAAGTAGTTTTGACCCATAAAGTAGTAATTCAAACATGGAATCCGTGATCAAGAGGACCCCTGTGCTCTCTGACCTATGAGTACTTGGAATTCATGACTAAGGAAGTACTTGGAACTCAAGACCTTTTGTATGAATGGAACCCACAATGCAACAGTCTGGATGTGTACTGAGACCATTTTGCTTTTGCCTACACGAAAGAGAAAGTCTGGGGACTGGAAGATGTCTCAATCAGTAAAGTGATATAAGCATAAGGACTTGAGATTAATCCCCAGACCCATGTAAAGAGTCAGACATGATGGTATCCACTTGTATCCCCAGTGCTGGGAGGGTAGAGAAAGGATGAGCCTGTGGCTTGCTGGGCAACCCGTCTAGCCTACTCATAAAATTGCCGGCCAGTAAGAGGTCTTGTCTCAGAAAAATGGTTACTTGAAGAGTGACACCTGAAGTTGTCCTCTGACCTGCACGGGCATTTGTACACACACAGACACACACACAGACACACACACAGACACACACACACACACACACACACACACACCAAATAGGAAGTCTGGGAGGTAGGCTGGTTGTAGTCCAGAGAGAACTAAGTACAAAATAATTGGCAAAGGAACCATACAAATGGCTGCAGGTCCCCTAAGAGGTGGTCGCTTGTGTTAAAGCAAAGATCTGAACACTAAATTTGTGCAATTGTGGGCACATTGTATTACTTTAGCATTAAAGGATCATGTGGACCCTGCTTCAGAGAGCCAACCAGCATGGGCAGGCTCAAATCCTCACGTGCACCACTGAGATGGAAGGGACAGTCCTGCCTTCCATGGAGACAAAGCCTCTGGGGAGCTGTGGGCAGACTCCAGCTCTGCCTCTGCCTACCAAGCTCCCTCTGGCCTTCTTATCTTCCTTTCCTTTCTGATAGCTAAGGTACCTGACCAAGTCTCAGTACAAGGCATCTCGGCAGCAGAGAGTGTTACTTGGGTGTCAGGGTTGGCGCCTGGGTCTTGGCGGCCTACAAGCTAGGTGCGATGACCCATCCTCAATAGGACAATGGAAGAAACTTCCTCACAGACAAGCCCAGAGGTGTGTCTCCTAGGTGATTCTCGATCCTGTCTACCACAGCAGTCTTGGACCAAGTAACATGGAACCTTCTGGATCCTGTGAAATATATGGTTCAGCATCATGAGATTAACAGATGTCTGTCACAAGGCTTTAAGTTAGAAAACGAAATAAGCAAATTTCCGTGTTGAAGAGTTTACTCTGACTGTTGTGGAGAATGGACTGTTGGTCAATACTGGATAGGAGAGGGTCAGTTAGAAAGTTTGGGCAGTATTCCAGGCAAAGGCAGATGGTAGTTTGGTCTGGCATGGTGGTAGAAGAGATAGAATGACCCAATCACATGTGAGTTATATGAAGTGAGCACCGTGGTCATGGTGCTGGGATGTGTGGGCTGATGATGCTGGGGTCAGAACTGGCTCTTGCGATCCCATCTACAGAGCATGGTGGTAGTAGCACCATTCCCTGAGCTTTGCGGTCTTGAACCAGGCTGGTCTCTGGGAGGAAGAGCCTCAGTTTTTGGTTTGGGACATGCAAAGTTTAATGTGGCCTTAGAAGTTCCTGTGCATTGGAGGAGATACTCGAAAAGGCCTCGGCCATATTTAATTCCAATCTGTTAGCTTGTTTGGTGTTTGAAACCATGAATATGTGTAAACAAATAGTAGAGAGGTGGTTTCCATGGGTGGGGAGAGTGTTTCATTGCAGAGGAGACACCTTTACTCAGAAGGATAATGGGGAAGTGGCCAACCAGTGGGAATGTCTTCAGTGGACTCTGTGGACAAAGCCCTGGGTGGGGTGAAGTGGAATAGCAGTCTCCAGGGGCCAGGCATGGCAATGGGTTGATACTGGCAAAGGTTATGATGTGGCACTTGCAGAGAATGAAAACAGCCCACCGGGGTATATGTTGGGCATGAGAAAACTGAGGTTCTCTGCAGACCGCTGCTCACTGGAAGCTGGACTTGAGGTCTGTCATCTCCTGAGGGCAGGGGTTGTGGTCAGCACTGGGCTTGGTTAATGTCACTGTTGACCACGCCTGGCCAGACCCGAGGGCAATGGGAGGCAGCTCCGGGTCTGTTGGGTTGTGTGGGTGAATGATTGGAACTGACGCAATGGGAAACACCCCTTTCGAACATCTTTCTGACATGGGCCGTGCTTACATTTGGCCCCTTAAACCTTTTTTTATCTTTTAGTGGTCTATTTCAGCAAGTAAATCTTGTTGAATACAGAAGGCTGGAATTCCTCCCAAGTGTAATTAATGTTATGATCTTGAAGCTCAAGATGAGAATTGAAAAGGTATTTCCTGCCACAGTAAGGCCTTGTCATCTCTCTCAGGGGGAAAAAGAAAAGTAATCCAGGGATTAAGACACCATCCAGACATATGTGTCTATACCAAAGTAACCTACCATAATAACTAGCAATGTTTAAATACATATATATCTAACTGCTTGTGCTTCATTAGTAGGATTGGAAGCCTGTCCCTGGGCAATCGGGCAGCCCATGAAAGGAAACAGCCAGAACTGATTAGAGTCCAAGATGACATCTCCAGACAAAGTAGACTGTTGTGTTTCTTGTCCACCTGTGCCCCATCTCTAAGCCTAAGGAACAATCTGTGGAAGAGGGGGAGTGGTATATTGTAGGAGCGGCGATTGGGGTGAATGGTAAAACTATGACAATATAGTCTGGACACTTATTTGATCAACTTGATTGAACATTCAAGCCCCTCCAGCTAGATGGTGGGAGCCTTGGGCTCTGTGGGCTGGGACACAACTGCTTGCAAATTGGTTTTATATGCAGGAATCTTGTGCTGGGAAAAAAAAAAAGGAGCTCGATACTGACATTTGAACTAATATGGGAATATAAAAATGCTAGTTGTTTCATTCATAGTTTAGATGGCGGTGGGCTCTATTTTTTTTCTGAATATACCAACATCACATTAACACTTTCTTTCTTGTAGGACAATTTAAAAGAATTAAGCTTAAATTTACTTACCAAATAAGTAGAAGTCTTAGTCCAGTCATATAAGGTTAAAGAGCAAAGTGTTTATTGGGATAAAATTTATTTAGCAGGTACTCAACTCTGCCCAAGCTTTATCCACCAAGTATAGGATATTTTAAGGCTTAGTGAATGTTTAGATTAATTAAATTTAGGTGTAGGTTTTGGTGAAAATGGTAATACAATTGAACCAATCGGGAATATAAACGTTAACTGGTCTTATTATAATTTGTCTCGGTTTAGGTATACAAATGGCCTATAAATTTTTTCTGAATAACACAATATCACCATTATAACACTTTCTTTTCGATGAGACCGTTAAAGGAACTAAGCTTCAATTTCCTCCTCACCAATAGTAGCATAATCAAGGCATACAGTCAATGAGAACCCAGTTTGGGAAATTAAATGAAAGCTTATGCCTTGGCTCCTGGCTTATGGGTATGTGTAATACAACTCATGGTCAATAAAACAAAAAAAAAAAAAAAAAAAAAAACGAGGGAGGGGGGAGGGGGGAGGTGGGGTACTATCCTTGCTGGGATATAAATGGAAAACTCTGTGTTTCAATCCTATTTGATAAATTTCAATTTTTCTGATCTTGAAAAATAACACTGGGAGGAGAATTTTATGTTCCCAGGTAAAGTCCACCAATCTAAAATGCCTAGAAAACATACAACTTATGGCTGTGCGGATGAACTGGGGAATGCCAGAAGAGGTTGACCCATCTGAAAACCTAAGGAATGAGGAACGTCAAACTGCTTGAGACACGGATCACTGAGCATCTCTCATGAACTAAATGGGGTTGACTGTTAATATGGACCCTAATGCTGAGACACTTCCTGACACACTCTCTCCCCCCCCCCCCCCCTTTTTTTTTTTTTTTTTTTTTTTTTTTTTTTTTTTCGTATTTTTTTTGAAAACGACCAGGATGTAATGAACCCTCCCAACTGTAAACTAGAGCCAATTGTTACGGTGGTAATTTCCTATAAAACAGGCACACGTTATGAAACTGATAGATAGGCATGGCAACTGTGAAAGGATATTTCTCTATCTAGAGCCAAATTCAATAGTAAAGTGTTTAATACTTTGTGGTTATAGCAACATATTACTCGACAGGAAAGCTCGACATCAGCAATCTGTTTCTGCCTAGCGAATGTTGGGCTAGGGATTATAAACCCGCGTCCCCCAAATTATAAAGGCCTTTTGCCTATAATGGGATATATGCAAGGGAAGAAAGGCAGTAGTCCCTGTTGGTGCAAGACCTGGTGTGAGCAGAAAAAATGTTACTGAGACCGTCACCATCGCAGTCAACTGGCCTCTGAACAGCTAGAGAAGTTACCAAAGGCCACTACAGCATACAGCAAAATATTGAGTCTCCCTGAGACAAACGAGACTCCTCCGAAAATATCTAGCTACACCTCAACAGCCTGAGATACATGTGCAACAATGGCAGCCAAGGTCTATATTATATCCCCCAAAGACTATTTGGCTATTAGCTCTCTCCTTGGAGGAATAACCCACAGTGTGCCACAAGCTTATGTCCGCTAGTGGTTTAGGCGATGTTATAAGCCACAATAAGAACTTGTCACCCTTTATAGAGAAACCACAGTTTGGATATTAGCATACCACCGGCTCTGTGTCTTATGCTCACAGCTTAGCTTGACACAATAAGTGGTACTGTCTTAAATGCCATTTACATCCAATAGCTTGAGCTTTGTTAGTATGACTGAAAAGGGTACACTGTGAAAGCTGTCAATCCTGAAGGAAACAAACTGAACAGACCGGAATCCAAAATGAACAACTCCAAAGATTTAGACTGTTTGTCCTTCTCACCCACTTGTGCCCCTTTCCACAAGCCTAGGGAACAAAACTAGTGGAAGAGGACGTGTGGTGATTGTAAGGCTGTGGAGAGATAGGTTGAATCATGAGACTATAGAAATATAGTCGGGACACCTGTTGAAATCAACTACCTGTGGCATACAAGCTTTTCCAACGGGACTATGGGAACCTTGGTTTTTTCAAAATTTGGACATAGAATACTTGCAAAATGCACCAAATTACGTAATTGTATGACATACTGAGTAACACAGTATTTTTTTTTTTTTGTTTTGTTTTTTTTTTTGTTATTGTTTTTTTTGTGTTTTTTTTTTTATTTGTTTTGTTCTTTTTTTTTTTTTTTTTTTTTTTTTTGGTTGAGTTTTTAGAATCCCTTAAATAAAAATTAAAAATTAAAAAAAAAAAAAGTGAAGGTAAAAAAAAAAAAAAAAGGAAAGGTATTTCCATGCTGGAATGTTATGATAACCTAAAACCACCTGTGCACATTTCATTTTATGCTTCAGGATAATTAGCAGTTATTGTCAGCAGCAAGGACTGTTTTTAAAAACCAGGTCTTAACTTTTCAATAGCACATGTGAAGTTGGGTATGTCAGCCAAGCTCATTGATAAATACAACTTATGTGGAGCATTTTCTTAAACATTTGTCTTTATTTGGAATGTGTAATGACAAGGAAGAGATGACGATGCCCATAACAAAAGTCAAAGCTGGGGCTGGGGAGGCCGTTCGGTTGCTGGACAGTTTGCATGAATCTGTGAGTTCAGTCCCCAGCGCCTTGGAAACGAGCGTGTGGTTCACACCCACCTGTGATTCCAGCACCTGGGAGGTAGGGTCAGGATCAGGAGTTTAGGATCATCCAGGTGGCCTCAACAAGTTCGAGGTTAGCCTGGGCTAGGAACATGTCCTCCCCTAAATTGAAAGCTAATATATTCATCGAATTAAGATAAAGCACCCTAGAAATAAGTTTTCCTTGCACCCAGAATTAAATGAAGCAAGAGTTGCCTCAGAATGTCTTCTTTCCCTCACATTTAACAACTTTCCATTCATGCAGAATTATCTAAACTTTAAACTTTAAAGCTTTTATTTCCCATCTGTCTTAATGCAGATGTCCCAAGGTTAAATTAGGGACTGAAAATTTATGAACTTTGTCCAAACTCATTCAGACACAGAATCACTTTCTTTGGCCAGCAGACCAATTCCACAGTGAATTTTTAGTCAGCCTCCTTAAACCTGAAGGGCAAGTCTTTTCTCTGCTCATTAGACACCTTTCCTTTCCTTTCCTAAGGGGCTACCCATGCATGGGTGTGCACTTGGTGTGAATAACAATATTAGAAGGTGTTAGAAAGAGGTCAAAAAGTAACGATGTGATGTGTGTGTGTATGTGTGTATGTGTGTATGTGCGTGTGTGCGTGTATGTGTGTGTGTTCATGTATGTAGAGATCAGAGGGCAACCTTCGGAGTTGGTCCTCAGGCATCTTCCACCTTTTATTTGAAACATGGCCTAGATCTAGGCCTTATTGGCCTGGCTAGATGGCCCAAGGCATCTGCCTGTCTCTACCTCCTATGCCCCATTGTGGATATTATAATTGTGAGTCATTACACTTAGTCCTTTGTCCCAGTGCTCATGAAGCAAGTGCTGTAAGCCACTGAGCCATCTCTCCAACCCCTCTCTGTGAAATAATGCCAGGCATGCAGGATTCATTGAGAATGTCAAGAGTTCATGTTTAAAATCACTGAAATTCATCAAGTGACTTGCTACATCCTAGGCTCTGTGAGGGCTAAGGAAAACCAAGATAACCAATAGGTAGACTGTCACTACAGACTTCTTATCAAGTCCTGCTAATTTAAGAAGACACAGGGGAGAATCATGTTAATTGAACCACAGAGGAAGCAAAATCCCTTGTAAGGGAAGCTCAGAAAGCCACACACTCTCCCTTCCCTAGAACATGTAGATGCTTCCGGTGCTGCCTCCTCCCAAATCTGTCCAGTTCCTCTCCCAGGCAGAGCTTCCTTCCATCTTCGCTGAGGCTCTTCTGGACTTGGGAGGTGAGGAGCTCCATGCTGGATCCGCACCACCACCACACAAGGCCTCCTTGGCACCTCTCGTCTCCGAGTTTCTTCTTTAGAGCGACTGACGGGCCCTGCCCTTTCCTCAGCTCATGGCTTGAATCACTGTCCTAAACGTCTCTTACTTTGAACTTTAGAACAATATTGTCTAGCAGTTTAAGATCTCAGGGCAGGGTGATTTTAGGCTATTCCTGACTATTTGTAGTATGGCTGCTGTTCAGGATGCTATTAGATGACATGTAAAGAGTAGTCGATATTTAATACTTAATACTGATATGCTGCTCACATTCCAAGTAGAACTCAGAATAGTGATGGCCACTACTTGTGGCCACTTGAAACTTTGCAGACAATGTGCTAAGTAGTTTTAATGTACCATCCGGTTTATTTTGAAAAATGTCAATACGTTATTTATTCATTATTCATGTGAGTCCTGTACATGACAAGACTACACATGACACATGTGGAGGTCACAAGACCACCTGCAGGAGTCAATCTCCCTCCACTATATGGTTCCCAGGGACTCAACTCAGGACATCAGGTTTGGCGGCAAGCCCCTTTCCCCACTTGAGCCATTTTGCTGGCCCCTCCTTTAATTCTTATGCCAAATGGTGGGTGGATGGTCTCTATTTTACATATGACAACAAGGCTCAGGTAGACCACCAAACTCAAAGTAGATGAGTTTGTATTTGAGTCCAGGTTTACCTCCTTCTCTATTTGAATTCTTGGCATATATTAAAGAAGTCCACAAGGCCTGGGGCTAATCACAGGCTCAAGGGTCAGGCTCTCTGGGATTGGAACCTGGATTTATCAGTACAGCCCCAAAGAGACCCGCCAGCCAGTTTTCCCCCATCTTCAGAAGAGAGGTAGGGATGAGTGGTAGTAGACTGTCGAGGAGCTTTGGCAAGGGGTGTTTTTGTACTTGCAAAGGGTTACGTCATTATCTTTACTGTTACTTAGCCTTTCTGACACGATACTAGCAAAAACAGGAGAGAAAAGCAGGTGGATCTGTAGTGTTTTAACCACCATGGCAGGGCATAAGCAGCAACTGGGGGAATAATAGTTTATTAACAAATGTTTGATGAACGTACCAAAGAAATGTGAGAACTCAGTGAGATTCGAGAGCTGGGTCTCTGAATATCTCAGGCATTTAGCATGGTGGTGATTTTATTGAAGGATGGAGGGAAGGAGAAGGAACAGGTAAGGAAGAGAGGGAGCTAGGGAGAGATGGAGAAGGGGAGGGAGGAGGAAGGGAGGGATGGAGGGAAGGAGAGGGAAAAGGTAAGGAAGAGAGGGAGCGAGGGAGAGACGGAGAACGAGAAGGGGAGGGAGGAGGAAGGGAGGGGTGGAGGAAAGGAGAGGAGGGAAGAGAATGTGTTTGGACTGTTGGTCCTACGCACAGCTCAGTTTTGGGCTGGCAAGATGGCTCAGTGGGTAACGGTCCATGTCTGACAGTTCGATGTTAGATCCTCAAGACCCACATAGTGGAAGGAGAGGAACGATTTGACAAGTTGTCCTTTTATTTCCACATGCACACTAGGTCATATGTGTATAAACCTGCCTACTCACACATGCAAAATGAATGAATGAATGAATGAAAATGTAAAAATAGCCAATCAGTTGTGATGGTTTTTAAAGGAAGAAGTCACCTGTGGCCCCTCACCGACATGGACACTGCAGGCCTTCCAGAGGCTATTTGACTTCAGAGCTAGGTTTATTTTTATTTTGCTACTTTATTACTTCTTGGTTACAGCTGGCCTTTGTTCCTAGGAATGCAAAACTGATCTTGTACTGATCTGTGGTTACCTTGTATATGTCAGACTCATGCATATACATACCTGCACGCAGGCATGCACACATGCACCCATGCTCGCATGGGTACAGGGACGCACCACATTTCTAGAGCATTCTGTCTTAAGAATAAATGGATGTGCCAGTCCCAGTGTTCGCCTTCTGGGACTCTGACTAAAAGTGACATTTGATGCTCACTGCTCTAAGTTAGGCCAGGCCTCCCAGGTTAAGGTCACAGACCCCAAGTTACCCTCTTGTTAGACACTGTATACAAGCTTGGAGACCTCCGGTCACTTGTACCTCTGACCAGCAGGGTGCATTTCTGGGGTGACCGCTACTCCTTCAGGTACACAAGCATCTAGAATGATGTACAAGAAGTCAGGAATCTATATGTCAGTCCGGCGACACCTTGTCGAGGTACACTGCACAGAGAGATGATGATGGTCCCGGAAGATTATAAGGAGATGACTATCATGATGTCATAGCAGTGGACTTACTTGGCAGCTGGAGAGATGGCTCAGCAGATGTGAACACTTGCAGATGACTTGAGTTCAGCTCCCAACACTCGCATGGTGGCTCACAACCACCTGAACTCCAGCTCCAAGGGATCTGATGCCCCTCTTCTGGTCTCTGTGGGCCCTGGATTCATATGCACAAACACACACAAATAAAAATAATAAAAATGAAACCGGTAAAACACATGTTTGTGGTACAAACTTATCTAGATGCCAGTCATACAGCATATTACATACAGTTATGGACAGTGAATTACAATAATGTACATGCTATTAATTTATATACTTATTACACTAGACTTTTTATTGCTATTTTGTTGTATACTTCAATTTATATTAAAAATATTTTACAGACTACCATGTTACCTGAGCATTAGCCTCTCACAATTTTTACATCTCTAGATTACACTCAGAAGCTCATACAATAATTGACTTTTTTTTTTTTTTTGGTCTTTTTGAGACAGGGTCTCCCTGTAGCCCCAGCTGTCCTGCAATTCACTCTGGAGACCAGGCTGGCCTTGAACTCACAAAGATCCACCTGCCTCTGCCTCCCAAGAGCTAAGATTAAAGGTGTGTGCCAACCGCTCTTACAGAGGACCCGGGTTCGTTCCCCAGCACCCACATGGTGGCGGAGAACCGTCTGAAACTCCAATTCCAAGAGAACTCCAGTTCCAGGGGAATCCGACACCCTCTTCTGACCTCCGCGGTACTGCACGACATGGGTGCACAAACTTGCATGCAGACAGTACATTTATACACATACCAAAAAAAAATAATAATAAATAAATAAAAAAAATAAAGGTGCGTACCACTATGCCCAGCTACTTCTACCACCTATAGATATGTGCCAATCAACATCAAGGATGCTTACCTAATAATATAATTACCCAATTAAACATTCCTTAGAGTGTACCCTTGTTGCTAAGCAACACATGACTGTACATTGTACTATTACAGGTTTTTGTGTTTCCTGTATGTGTAGGTACATGTATGTGTGTTTATGCATGTGGAGGCCAGAGGACACCTTGGGTGTCATTCCTCAGGGTGCTGAATACATAGCTTTTATGAAAGAGGGTCTCTCATTGGCCTAGAATGCGCCAAGTAGGCTGGTCCCAGCCAGTGAGTCCCAGGATCCTCTGGTTCTTACACTACCATGTCTGGCTTCCTTTTTTTTTTTTTTTAATTTTTTTATTATTATTATTTATTTTTGTATGTGTATGAATGTATTGTCTGCATGCAGCTCTGTGCACCCGTGTCGTGCAATGCTGCGGAGGTCAGAAGAGGGTCTCGGATTCCCCTGGAACTGGAGTTCTCCTGGAATTGGAGCTACAGACGGTTCTCAGCCGCCATGTGGGTGCTGGGGATCGAACCCGGGTCCTCTGCAAGAGTGTCGGCGCTCTTAACCGCTAGGCCATCTCTCTGGCTTCCTTTTTTAAAATGAGCTCTAGAGATCAAACTCTGGTCCTCATCTGAGCCCGCCTCCTGTTACAGTTTTATTACAGCAAAAATGGTACAAATGAAAACTAAGAAAGAAGAGAGAGAGAAGAGAGA
Source organism: Rhizomys pruinosus (assembly GCA_009823505.1). Classification (NCBI taxonomy): domain Eukaryota; kingdom Metazoa; phylum Chordata; class Mammalia; order Rodentia; family Spalacidae; genus Rhizomys; species Rhizomys pruinosus. The sequence continues at coordinate 1,406,995 of VZQC01006419.1, forward strand.
GAGAAGAGAGAGAGAGAGAGAGAAAGAGAGAGAGAGAACTCGAGAGCACCTGGGCCCAAAGGGGAAACCTCATTGCCCTGTTTTCAGAGTCAGGATGCGCAGCTTTCCCAGCAAACCTTTATTATAGAAGAAGCCTAGGATACTGTTAGCCTGGGAAGTGCTTCTGAACTGTAGTGTCCAGAGAACTCACTGAGGTTTTCAAACACAGAGGTGATTGATTGACTCCACGACCATGTGACAAACCTAGTCTCCACCCCCTTCTCTCAACATCTATTGTATATTGAGTACTCAACATAAAGTTCAAAGACGTGGCTGGTTTTTCTGGCATGCCTAGGCCCCACCCTGAGATATCTTATTAGCACAAACCATTTAGGAGCCCATCATAAGTCACTCTGTTGGCATCAGCTCTCCAGACCCACCATAAGTAGCAGGGATGTTCCTATCTCTCAGGGACTATCCAATACTTAGAGACTTTTCTGATTTCAAGGTTAAAATCTATGAAAACCTTAGCCTGGTGCATTTTCTCAGATAGGTCCTTTGGGTTCAATCAGATGGTATCCAGGCCCAATGGGTGTTAAAGGAAGATGATATGGAAGAAAGTAGTTCCAGACCTCAAGGGTTGGGGGAGTTCTCTAGATCTAAGCTCCACACTATGAACTTCAGTAGGGTGGGACCCACACACCTGCTTGGCCCAGCTACTGTACCTGAGCCCTGAGCAGACAACAGTTCCCAAATTCCAGGTTTAGGAGCACAGAGAATATCAGTTATTTCGGATGAGGATGGCCCTGTTTTCTGTCACACATACCAGTATGTTTAGTTGCCTGGGCTTTTAGTTGGAGCCAGTTCTGTAAAATGCTTTGACATGGGTCTGGTCCATGTAGAAGGCAATGCAGGTCTCTTAACTGCTTTCTTCTTTTTCTTCTGTATTTTCTTCAGTATTGAGATGAGAATTCTCAGACCCGGGCAAGCCTTTGCTGTGTCCTTGAACCTTAGTGAGGTACCAGCCCTAAAAGACCTGAACCGGAAATATACAGGCTACCCATTGGCAGAACCCTAAAAGAACTAGAGAAAGGGTCACAATGGACAAACCACCCACAAGGCTCAATTTTTATAGCTAAGCTAACCACTCCTGAATTTAAGAGCCATCCCTGTTAAAATATTAATTTCTTAAGTAAGGCATTCAAATTTATACAAGCATTAGTTAATATGAACTTGATAAACCTTCTGATATTTTTTTCCCTAATTCAATGAAGCAGCAAAAAGGCTATAGTAATTATTAAACAAATCCATGAAAAGGTCAGTGGATTTATCTTGAAAGTTCAATATATTTAAATGCCCCCCTCTACAAGCTCATTCTTGGAATTATTTTTGTTCAAATACCACCAAGATGAACCTTCTCCTTTGTAAAATTACTCCTCTTTCCTAACAGCAGAATTGTAATTTCAAGTCTGACTAGCAGATCCCAGGAGTAGTCACCAAAAGGCTGTGTAACTCTGTATAAGCAAATGTAGGCATGTGGTCTTATTAATTTAGAATAAGTCTGAGCTGCTCTGAGTGTGTATGCAAGGAGGAAATGTGGGGAGAGTGACAGAGAGAAGGAGGGAGACAGTAGAAAGAAAGAGGGAAAGAGGAAGAGGAAAAGGGAGAGGAAGGGGGGAAGAGGGAGAGAGAGAGGGAGAGAGAGAAAGAGAAGGCAAACTGATCACACCCTGAACACAATCTTGCCTAATTTCAAAAGCTATTTAGTCCTGGTTAGTTCTTGGAAGAAAAGGAGTGAGAGGAGGGCATTTGTTTGCTTCAGAGAACACAATTTAGCACAGCCCAAATGGCTTTAAATTAAAGGATACACTGCACCCTTAAATGTAGACTGTGGAATCCATTACCTAACTGAAAACCAGAAGAACCACATGCCTGGTGGAAAAGCAGCTGTGAGCTGGCTCTGCAAAACAGAATTGATTTGATCAGTATAAGGTTCAGTGCTTCCGAGTGTCCATACTCCTACAAAAAGGGAGAAAAGTACACAAAACAGTAAATAAACCAAAATGTGTTTATAGATAAACCATGGTTGTTTAGGCAAAATAGTGTGGGCTGAATTTGTGGGGTGTTCTTCCTGAATCTGTGAGATGTTGTGGCTGAGTTCTAGAAGGGTGTCTGGTTGAGTCTGGGGTGATTGGCTAAGGAATCTGGGGGATTTGTGCTGAGGCTGCGGGGTTCTCTGACTGAGTCTGTGGGGGTACTCTGACTGAGGCTGTGGGGGTGCTCTCGTTGAGGCTGTGGGAGTGTTTTGGCTAAGGAATCTGGCAGTGTTCAGCTTGGGGGACTTCTACGCCTGAGATCTGTGGTCTGGCTGGGAGTGTAATCTTTTATTGTCTTAGACTTTGAATGGTTCATCCTACCTTTCTAGGTCTCTGTTCTTCGCGGTCTCAGGCTTCATAGTCTTGCTTTACAGATGGAACAATCCATGCATAAGACACTTTGAATACTGGCAGCTCTGTCATAATAACCGTGATCCTAGCTGTTATATTATGTCATGGTTTCATCATGTGATCTGATAGTAGACCCTCTATTCATGTGGGTGCTAGAGAAAAAGTGCAGTGATGTGGAAGAACATTCTGGATAATGAGTGAAGAAATACCATACTCACTGCTAGCTAGGCTTTCTGCCACAAAACATTTCTGGGAAAATATGAAGTCTTATACTAAAGCTGGCTGTAGTTTCCCATAGAAACACTATTATGATTTAATTCCACAAATGTGAATTAAGTACCCTGTGTACCAGCTGGCATGTATTTTAGAAGACATAACTGTTTCATTTTCTTAATTGTAATGTAAATTATATTTGTGTTCCGAATTTCAAAATCTAATTGTTCACTGGTAGTTTATAGAAAAGTCAGTTGACCTTTCTATTTTAATATGCCCTGCAAACTTGCTATAATTGCTTAGTAACTTCAGGAGACTTTTGTTGTTACTGAGTCTGGGAATTTCTTCATAGAAAATCATAGCACCTGGGAACAAAGACAGCTATATATTCTCTTGTCTCAGACTACATCCGTTTTAATTTCTGTGTCACATTCTGTTGGCTGTGCCATCACAGCATTGTTGAATGAGGGGGTGAAAGGGCCCGACCTTGCTTTGTTCCTGTTCTTAGAGGAAGAGCCTCCATTTCTTCCCATAAAGTGTGATACTAGTTTGGTTTTATTGTATATGTCCTTTTTTTTTTCTTTTTTTTTTTTAATTTTTTATTTATTTATTTATTTTTATGTGTATGAATGTATTGTCTGCATGCAGGTCTGCGCACCCGTGTCGTGCGATGCCGCGGAGGTCAGAAGAGGGGCTCGGATTCCCCTGGAACTGGAGTTCTCCTGGAATTGGAGTTACTATTGTATATGTCCTTTATTAAGTTGAAGAAATTGCTTTCTAATTGTACTTTTCTGATAGTTTTTTGAAATTTTTAATCAGCTCTCAGTTTTGCCACATTTAAAGTCATCTATTGGGGCTGGAGAGATGGCTCAGTGTTCAAGGACACCGACTGCTTTTGCAGAGGACCCGGGTTTGATTCCCAGCACCCACATGGCAGCTAAGAACTGTGTTTAACTCCAGTTCCAGGGGAATCCGAGGCCCTCTTTTGACCTCTGCGGCATTGCATGAGACAGGTGCACCAACCTACATGCAGACAGTACATTCATACACATAAAAATAATAAAATAAAATAAAAAATTAAAATGCATCGATTGACACTGTAGCTTTTTATCTCATTGACTAGACACATTAACTTTTAAACATTAAACCTGCATTAGATAGGTGGAATAGATATTGCTTGGCCATATTACATTATTATGTGTATATACTGCTATATTTATTTGTTTATATTTGGTTGAGTTCAAGAGAGATTTGGCCTGAGTTTTCCTGTCTGATGATGTATATGGAGTTTGTATTAGGGTAATTCTAGTCTCATGAAATGAGCTTAGGAGTCCTTCTACTTCTATTTTCCTTCTATTCTACTTATATTGCAATATAGAAAATTTGTATCATTTCTTCCTAAAATATTTGATAGATATTATCAGAAATCTCATTGTGATGGTTAATTCTGGGTGTCAACTTGACTGGACTAAGGAACAAATAAGAGAAAAAGGATCTTCGGATTGGACTACCTCAACCCGGATAGCCCACCCCAAATGTGGGCGTTACCTTCTGCCGGCAGGCAGTGTAAAAGGCCATGGCAGAGGGAGCTGGTCCCTTTTTTCCTGCAGCTTGCCTCTCTCTTACGGATGAGTTTGTCTTGCTGCTGTGATCAACCCTTCAGATCCCAGCATGTACTGAGACCAGCAGATTTCCTGGAATCCATTGGGCCTTCAGCACCAGACTGGGACTACTGAGACATCCAGCCTTGCAGACTGAGCAGTTCCCTGGATTCTCAGCCTCTCCAGTGTGGCGCGGCTACTGTTGGACTCCTTGAACTCTGTTACGTGAGCAAATCAATAAATTGTATATAACTATATATTCGTCCTGTTGCTTCTGTTTCTTTAGAGAACCCTGAATAATACACCCATGTAGGCCTATTGCTTTCTATTTGGGGAGTCATTAATCATTGATCCAAATTTTTTAAGAGCAACAGGCTAATTGACACTATTTCTGTTTGCTTGAATTTTGGTGGATTGTTTCTTTCTAGGAATTGATTTATTTCATCTATGAAACATAGCCATTAGAGTTCTTCTTAATATTCTTTATTGTTTTTTGAATGGGCCACTCAGAGAGTTGATTCTCATATGTTATAATGAAAAAAAGATATCAGCTTAGACTTTAGAATAAGATGTTCTTCATGGGGCTGGAGAGATGGCCTAAGTGGTTAAGAGCACTGACTTCTCTTCCAGAGGACCCAGGTTTGATCCCCAGCACCCACATGGCAGCTGACAACAGTCTTTAACTCCAGTTCCAGGGGAATCTGACACCCTCTTCTGACCTCCGTGGCATTGCATGCACAAACCTACATGCAGACAGTACATTCATACACATAAAAATAAAATAAAATATTAGAATAAGATGTTCTTCCATTTTAAATAGTCATGAAACATCAGTCCTTTAGGTGACACACATTTGTAAACATTTATAATATCCCAGGCCTTGTTTTGGGCAATGAACAAACCTACCTCCTATCCTTGCTTCCATTCTTCTGGGGGCGCAGTCGCAAGGAAGCCTTACACACTGGACGAATAACTACCAAGATAACGCAGAGTATCTCCAGGCATGGCACTTCAAGCTTGGAGTACTATTGTGCAGTACATCGCCCACTGAGCAGATAAAATTAAACTCAGAGGAAATGAGTCAAGCTCAGATTGTCACAGACACTAATTGGAAAACCCAACATTTTAACAAAGCTCAACTTTTCTCAGCTTCCTCCCTGAATAGTCCTGTTGTTCACAGCAATTACTCCGATGTCTACACCAGATATATTTTTTTTCTTTTTATTAATTTTATTTATTTCTGTATGTGTATGAATGTACTGTCTGCATGCAAGTTTGTGCACCCGTGTCATGCAATGCCGCGGAGGTCAGAAGAGGGTCTCAGATTCCCCTGGAACTGGAGTTCTCCTGGAATTGGAGTTACAGACGGTTCTCAACCACCATGTGGGTGCTGGGGATCGAACCCGGGTCCTCTGCAAGAGCGGTCGGCGCTCTTAACCACTAGGCCATCTCTCCAACCCCCTACACCAGATATTTTAATGCAGCTTTCCTTACAGCCTCCTTGACTTTTCCCTGTAAATTTCAGATTGCAAAATAAGGTTTCTCAAATGGAATGTGCTTTGAAATTGTCAGGGAGCTTTAATTTCATCTAATCAGGGAGGAATCTACTAGATCTACTATTTACAATGATTGGCGCTGTGGGAATACTCTCGGGTTTGAAACTGATAGAAACATGAGCTCCGATCTGACAGGGTTTGTCAATTGGTTCTGTCATTCAAAGCTCCCTGTTATTCTCTGTGACATTTCCAAACCATCCAGACAATGCAGGCTGTTAGATGACTTCTTTTTTCAGCCATCTCTAGAGACATGTCAAGCTGAGAACTGTATAATTTTTATTTTAATCCGTGTGACACTTGCCGCAAACAAACCCTTTGGAATAAGATGTTGCTGACATAGGTCCTCTGGTTAGGATGAATATTTGCTGGGTGGTTTTAATATTAATAAAATCAACTAGCTGAAGTTTAACCATTTGAAAGACTTATTTTAAGTTTTAACTTTTGTATATGAATGTATGTGTTGTTTTTAATTTATGTGTGTGGATTTGCAATTGTGCTTGGGCACATGCATGCAGGCGCCAGTGGAGGGTGTTAGATCCCTCAGAGCTGGAGTTAGAGACAGTTGTGAGCCACCCAGTATGAGTCTGCATCAACAGCATATAATCTTAAACACTGACTCTGACTTGAGAAGTAGAGTAAGCACAGGTGCCGCTTTAGCAATTGGTAGATGTTAAGTGTTTAAATTTGTTAATAACCCCACTTGCAGAATCAAGTTTGCCATTCATATCCATGGACCAAATATGGACTTTCTTGCTATATAACCATAGTGAACCCAGGGCCTTGTACATGCTACACGAGTGTCACACCACTGAGCTACATTTCCTAGGCATGAGTCTGAAATTGATTCTCTTCCCTACAACTTGAAAATAAATAATTACTATTCCCTGTGGTGACCACTTGGCATGTATTGTTTTTTTGTACAAAATGAACAGAGAAGGATTGGTACTGTTAAGGAGCCTCCGCTGCCACACAGCTTACAACATCCTGAAAACTTTCACTCACACAGCCAGCACAGCACACCAGGTGAACAGAGTGTGTGATGAGCACTTCCTAGAATTACTGTTCTCCTGGAGGGACCAGAAGGATTGGCTTCCAAAGATTTCCAATTTATAAAGTGTTGTGTAACATGGCTGCTACCCAATTGGCATTGCTTTGTGAAGTCTAAGAAAGTAAAATCTGACCCTAGGAGGTATTCAACTAACATTAGAGTTTAATTCTTAAAAAGAAAGTTAAATGGTAGGAAACATATTACCAAGGGGGAAATGGGGGAAAATTGAGGTATTTGACTGGGAAAGGAGGAGGGAAGGACCCACGGGGGTAAAGGGGGAAGAGGAACTGGAAGAGGAGGGGAAATAGGAGACAGGTATTAGGGGGGGATGGGAGGGTCCTTTAACTGGGATGGAGGAGGTAGGTTAGGCAGGGAGAGAGAGAGAGGAGACAGAGATAAAGTTTTGGTGACTTGAAAAAAATAGAGGGACATGTGTAGCTCAAAAACCTACTGAAAAATACACATACGATGTCTAAGCATGAGTGCATGCATGTAGCTGAAGGCTGTGTAACAAGAAACACAACGCCAGACAGGAGAAACCTCCCTTCTAGTTGTTGGTCAGGGCAGCCCAGGAGACTCCCCAAACAGCACAGGCTATGATTGCCCTTGTTTACCTCCAAGAACTTGAAGGTCAAACCCAATTGCTGAAGTTTGGACACAGAATTGGATCGATGGAGCTGGAACCGACCCGGAAGCCTCTTTCCTGAAGACTAGCTTCCATAATTCTGGAGGAAACTACACAAGCTGCTAAGGGAGAGACTATCAGTCAATGATCCAACCCAGCTTTAATGCTCAATAACCACAACTATGACCAGCACAACAAACTATAGTGGTGCAGTAATGTCACTTTTATTTTGAGGGTAATCAACAACTATCTATTTGGGCTTAAAGCCTTCTCAGTGGGAGGGTACTCACGTGTGCATGGCTATAAACATAGCCAAATAGATGCTAGAGAAAACCCTACCTCTGTCATACTCTTAGACAAATGTAATTTCTTACTGTATGCTAAATATGGATCCCTATATTTACCATTCACCACTCATCAAAGAAGCTTTGTTTTGCAATAGACAAAAACCATTACAGAGTTTCATAACTGATTACATGTGGAAAATAAGTGAGAGATGTCTAGCTCTAAGTGACACATGTACAATGAAACCTCTACACGTAAGGCTCGTGGAATGTGGTAGAATAGGGGGGAGGGTAGAGAGAAGATGAATGCCGTTCTCAAGACTCACCAGCAAAGCTTCCTCATGCAACAGAGTACTATGCACACAGAAGGCCACAACTGGCCCCAGTAGAGAGAATAAGACACTGCAGAGTGCATGTCCCTGGGTAGGACTCCTATATTAAACCTCACCTAGCCAGGGCTCAGGGACCATTGCAGAAGAGGAGGCAGGAAAGATCGTAAGAGCCAGGGTTGATGGATTATCATAAGGAAACGGTCTTCCAGGCCTCTGGGAACTTGCTCATGTGATCTTACAAGTACTGGTATCAGCATGCACAAGACTCACCATTGATTCTTTCAGACAAGATCCCAGCATAGAACTGGGGAGATGGGCAGGAAACCCCAACTTTACCTGAAGAACTATTGGCAGCTGATTACTGTTGGGTGAAGGAGACTGTATCTTCTTTAAGGGAGAGTCTCTAGATAGCCCGACTAGATTCCAGTGGGTGAACTTGCACTGAAGGACATCTGGGTACACAAACGTGATTTGATAAGCCTTAACATACTGGGCAAAATGCATGAAATCTGGTTGGGGGGTGGGGTATGGGAGGTATGTGTGGGAGGAGGGAGCAGAAAGATGATTAAGATGTTTTATATGCATTGCCCCAAAATTCAATAAAAACATACAAAAATTGAATTACATTATTTAGTGTATGTGCGGGTGTGGGTGTGCATGCACACTGCCACGTTCTATGTGTGAACATTAGAGGACAGTTTGCTGGAGTTGGTTCTTTCCTTCCAGTATATGGGTCCTGGGAACTAAACTCAGCTCATCAGGCTTTGTCCCAAGTGCCTTTACTCAGTGTGTAGAGAGCTTTCATTGTCAACTTGACACACCTGGGTTGAGGAAGTCTCAGTTGGGGAACTGCCTCCATTGGACTAGCATGTGGCCATGTCTTGGGGGCATTTTCTTGATTGTTGAGTGTAGTGGGAGAGCCCAGCCAATGGTGGGGTGCCATTCCTGGGCAGGTGGTCCTATATTGTGTAAGAAAGCAGGCCGAGCATGGCAGGGGAAGCAAGCCAGTAAGCAGCATTCCTCCATAGCCTGTGCTTCAGCTTCTGCCTCCAGGTTCTTGCTCTGAGTTCCTACCTTGTGTTCCTTCGGTGATGAACTGTGACCCAGGAGATGTGAGCCAAATAAGCCCTTTCTTCCCTGAGTTGGTATTGGTCAGAGTGTTGTGTCACAGCACTTGAAAGCAAACTAGAACACCCATTAAGCCATCTTACTGCTTTCCAAGTACTGGAGTTTAACACTAATTTACTAAATTTATCTCACTTAGCTCTTGCGAAGCAATAGCCCAAATGGCTCCTTCTGCACTTTTTGTGAGCGCACACATTACCTGCAGAGATCAAACTGAATTTATAAAAGCACACTGCTAGCTTAAAACAAGTGAGTTTGCCATGCTTCTTCCTGAATGGATATGGAAATTTTTCTTAGGTATTCTAGAAATGTTTTGATTAGCAAAATGTCCAATGTTGGATGGTATATTTTTCTTTGTTTACATTATAATTCTGAAAGTATTTTGTTTTCTGGAATGAAATAGAACATGAAAGCTGGCTAAGGATCTATGGATTTTTTAAACATTTTTATTTACATCTTTCAGATTTTCTTTATTTATTTTCATTTTATTTTATTTATTTATGTGCATGAATGTACTGTCTGCATGTAGGTTTGTGCACCCGTGTCGGATTCCACTGGAACTGGAGTTCTCCTGGAATTGGAGTTACAGACGGTTCTCAGCTGCCATGTGGATGCTGGGGGGGGATCGAACCCAGGTCCTCTGCAAGAGCCATCAGCGTTCTTAACCGCTAGGCCATCTCTCCAGCCCAGATCTATGGATCTTTTATGGCCTCTGTGAAGTAAATACCTTACCACGAACTGTCTTAGGAATGTGACCATCAGGATCCCATCCTTCTGTGTGATTCTATGGGAACAAATTTGTATCAAGGGGGGTGGAGAGATGAAGAGGTGAAGAGTGCACTCTGTTCCTGTGGAGAACCCGAGTAGTGGCCCATATAGGTCATAGTCTGCCTGCAGCTCCAGCTCCGAGGGATCTGATGTCTTCTTCTGGCTCCTGAAGGTCTCTCTCTCTTTCTCTCTCTCTCTCTCTCTCTCACACACACACACACACACACATGCACAAGCACTCATATATGTAAATAGAAACAGCTCTTTTTTTTTTTTTTTTTTTTTTTTTTTTTTTTTTTTTTTTTTTGTTTTTTTTTTTTTAGAAACCGCTTTTAAAAATGTAGACCAGGCTGGTGGCCCACACTTTTAATCCCAGCACTCAAAGGGCAGAGGCAGGAAGATCTCTGGGAGATGCAGGCCAGCCTAGTCTGCATAAGGCAGCTTGGTATTTACAGATACTGTTTCAAATACATCCCACCTGACAAGATGGCTCATCAAATAAAGGTGCTGCACTTGCTGCCCTACAGTGCAAGGTTGAGGCCTGGGACACAGGTAAAGGTAGAAGGAGAGAACCTCACGTACAAAGTTGTCCCCTGATCTCCACACATGTGGCCAGCCATCACACACACACACACACACACACACACATACACACACACACACACACACACAGACACACACACATATATATATATATATATATATATATATATATATATATATATGTATTAACAATAAGTTTTTAAAAATCCTTACAAGCTGGAGCTTGGGCATAAGCAAGTATGATATTCTCGCTGTGCTGGGAATGAATACTGGATTCACCAGTATTCAACTCTAGGGTTTTGTGGACCAGTAAGACAGCTTAGTGGGTGTCTTAGTTTGTCTTCCATTGCTGTGACAGAACACTTTGACCAACACCAACTTGTGGAGGAAAGGGTTTATTCAGCTTACAACCCCCCCGGGTCACTCGGGGAGCCCAAGGCAGGAACTCAGGGCAGGAACCTGGAGGCAGGAACTGAAGCACAAGCCATGGAGGAATGCCGTTCACTGGCTTGCTCCCTTGGCTCATGCCCAGCCTGCCTTCTTATACAGTACACAACAACCTGCCCAGGGTGGCACTACTCATTGTGGGCTGGGCCCTTCCACATTGCCTGACAATCAAGACAATACTCCACAGACGTGGCCACAGGCCAATCCAATGGAGCCAATTCCCCAATTGAGGCTCCCTCAACCCAGGTGTGTGAAGTTGACACTAAAGCTATCCAGCACAGTGGGTAAAGGCACTTGGGGACTTAAACTTACCAGATGCTGTGCCTCTGAGCTACAGCCCTATTTTTGTTTGTTTGTTTGTTTTTTAAATATTTTAAAAAATATTTTTATAATTTTTTATTTATTTTTCTCTATGTGTATGAATGTACTGTCTGCATGCAGGTCTGAGCATCCGTGTCATGCAATGCTTCAGAGGTCAGAAGAGGGTGTTGGATTCCCCTGGAACTGGAGTTCTCCTGGAATTGGAGTTTCAGATGGTTCTCAGCCGCCATGTGGGTGCTGGGCATCGAATCCGGGCCCTCTGCAAGAGCAGTCCGCGCTCTTAACTGCTAGGCCATCTCTCCAGCCCCATGTTTGTTTTTTACTTTCCAGACTGTGATTTTTATCTCAAGAAGTTCAATTAGGTGATTTAGATTTTGTGTTGGGCACAGGTGAAGGCCCGCTGGGGTTGAAGAAGAGTAAGAGAAACATGAAGGGGAACCTCTTGGTGCCAGGGAGTCTGAAAGGTCCAACCTCAAGGCCCAGGTGCCCAGGTCCATGTGTGGAGTCCAGACCATGGCTAGTGATCAAGGGAAGTGGAAAGTCCATTCTTGAGAATCAGTTCTCCCAAGACTAAAATCTGCAAATGACGGAGACCTTCCCTGTCCCCAGCATAAGCCCAACACAGAGGCAAAGCCATGGCCATGCACAACCTGCATCCTCGGGGGGAGTTGGCTTTTGGAAGTGCACCACTCAGAGAAGACTGAAACTCCTGCTCAGCATCTGGGAATTCTCCACCTCCCGGTCTGCTCCAACAGAGGTGGCATGAAGCCATGGCTCACAGTTGGGGACCACAGCTCCAAGATTCAAAGGATGGGACCACAGCCCCAGAGTCATTGGAGGGGCCCACAGCCCCAGAATCACGGGAGGGGACCACAGCCCCAGAGTCATGGGAGGAGTCATGAGAGGGAACCATAGCTTCAGGTTTATGGGACAAAATGGTCAGGTTCATGGGAGGCGATCACAGTTTCAGGTTCACAGTAGGAGTCATAATTTCAATTACTCTGGTTATTATATTCCTGTCTCTATCACTCTGTCCACATGATTGTACTTGTGTTTAAGAAAGAACATTTGACTTCTGTGCAGCAAAAAGATGCAAGTTACTTGCTGGCTTGAATTTCTCTCTAGAGGAACATCAGTATTGGAGTAAACTACTTTGCACTTCGCTTAAGGAGACAGATGGATCCATCAAGTGTTTTCTTTTTCATGATCACAGATCTGGTTTGCTTTTTGCATTCTTCCTCCATGGTGGCGCTGAGAGACGCTGTTGCCGCCATGATTTCTTTGTCGCCCATAGCCACACCACTGCCATCTTGACACTCTACTTATTTTCTTTCTAACTTGTTGAGTCCTGAGTTCAGAATCCTGAGATCAAGATAAACATGCCTAAAGCATTGGGCCCCGAGGCTGGCTGCGCAGAGCTTACCTCATTCTGCCATCTTGATTCCTTTTAGTCATCACTTTGCAGCATCTTAAATGTCCTGCTCACCTGCTTCTCCTCCTCAAGATAATCTGGTTCTTTTGCCCCTAGAACTGAAATGTCCAGTTCTGGTCCACTCTGGAAGATCAGCCTTCACTTTTTATTTTTGGATAGTGTCTCACTAAGTTTCCCAGACTATCCTTGAACTCTCATTTTAGCCTTGAACCTGGTAGCCACTTCCCCCCACATCCCAACATAGTAAAAATAATAGACTTGTACAACTAGATTCAGCTACTATAAAGAATTTGAACTGCTGAACCAAAGATCTAAGAGAAGACTGAGTCGGGTATTAACAGCAAGGAAGCAAATTATAGAAAGATGTTGCTTGGTGTAGCCATATTGGATTTCAGATGCTGGCTCTGCAGATACATGGAAAGATCTAGCACAAGTTAATTATACAAAGTAACGATGCCATCTCTGGAACAGACCAGTGACGCCAATGGGCTGCTCAGTACTTGACCTCATGAGACAGGCCACTGTTTTATATGGCTTCCTCAGGGTTCTGGAAGGTTTCCAATGAGTCCTTTGAACTAAAATCTGACAAAGGCCAGAGCTCACGCATTTTAGTGTTTTTATTTTTTTCCAATGCTTACCAAAGGACAGGATGTAGTGTTAACAATGGTTGCAGAAGGATCCAGCCCAGGGGCCGAAGGAGTTCACAGTCTTTGACTCTAGACTACAGGGGCTGATATTACAGAGTGAAAAAAAATCCATGCATACTTCATAACAAAGTTGGAACAGCAAAAGTTTACAAAGTAGAGGACGATGAGATGGCTCTGTGGTTAGAGACGCTTGCTGGCAAGGCTGACCTGAGTTCAGTCCACTGGTCCTACATGGTAGAAAGGGGGAGCTGACTCCTGCAAGTTGTTTTTTGATTTGCACATGTACATGTGGAATGCATGTACACTCACACACAAAATTAGAGAAAGTTAGAAATACAGCTTGCTTCACTGTGTATGTTCATCATTATAAAATCAAACCAATTCTAGGGACAGCTCTCTATCTGTTTATTCAGTCCAAGACCTTAGCCACAGAATGAGGCTACCACAGCCTCTGAGGGTGGGACTTCCCACCTCAATTTGCCCAATCGAGAAAAATTCTCCCTCTCATCCAACTTGTGGATTGAACTACTACTGGGGCTTCTGCCTCTTCAGAGTACAGACTGCCATTGTTGGACTACCCAGTCTGTATCATGGAGACCAGTACAGGACGATCAAGACAGGACGTGGTGCTTACTGGACCTCATTTGGTGACCATGGGAAGGGAAAACCCCAGTGTGGAACACAAGGGCAGAACTGATGTTGGTTTGGGCTTGCCAAGGAGGAGACTTCAAACATGAAGTCTTTCAGCCTAATTTAAAAAAATCATAAGCTGAAGATGCAAAACCTATGATATATGTGGCATGCATATGTGCATATTTTAGAGGGATGCAAATTAGCAGAATAACAACAACAAAAATAACAGAAAGACTGCATCAAAGAACTGACTGAAATGGTGAATTTCTGCTCAAAACAGTAAACTTCTGCATTGAGAATTTTGAGAGAGACTGAGAAAAAGATGAAAAACATGTTTGGCAGAATGCATGAGCTCTGGTGGGGTGGGGGGCAGAGAGGGAGCATGGGTCTAGATTTGATTTGTAATTTTGTATGAAATGCACAGAGCTTCAATAAAAAATTGGCTTTGAAAGAAAAAAAGAAAAAGTCTCTCTCACAGACATGCCCAGGAGTTTATTTCCATGGTGATTCTAAATCCTGTCAAGTTGACAATCAAATTTAACCGTCCATGGTGTACAACGAGTGCATATTGAGAGCATACACCTGCCCCGTAGCTAAATGGCAGCTTTGGGTTGCTGCCTATGTTGTTCTCCAGTTATGGATGCTCTGTAACAAAAGTCCTGCCACTCAGTCTTGCTAAGAGTTAAACCGTTTGTCTTCTCTGATCCTCATGCATCTGGGACCAGCTCCCTGGCGCACATCCTGGGCATGCTCATAGATCAATGCACACTTGCATGCCTGGATGTTGCTTTCCGGGTAGGCCACTGAGAATAGGCCATGTTCTCTCCTGTTCATCAGATTTTGTTTAGCAAATGCTAGTCAGTGCCTGTTCTCCACCAGACTCTGGGTTCAGCAGGGATTCCTCTCTAATGGAGATGATAGGACGTCATGCAAGCAGTTAAGAAAACATGTCGAAAACTACATAATTCTATATGTTGTCCATGGGCCAGAGGACTGACAAACCAGAAGTGAGTTAACACTTTAGATGTATGTTAATAAAATCTCTGACTGCCCGAAACTTTGGGCACCCATTCAACTGTTTACACCTGTTTCACTGGTACTCTTATACCAGATAGAACATGGAAACAGGCTAGCTGTATTGTTAAGCACATTTGCTTGTGATAAGCATGTGGCCCCATGTGAACTGAGAGAAGCTGCAGACAGAGTCGAAGCATCTGACCCAGCTGTCATGCTTTGGCTTTCTCTGAGTCCACAAGCTTTGAAAGAACTCTGAAATGTGCTGATGAATGGGTTCATTGCAAGAGCTAAGGGTTCTAATAAGCCACTGCAGCTCTCTTCCCACCCCACATTAAGTGGCCTCTTATCTTAAGGTGAGCTGAGGCTTGTGACTTGCTGCAAGGGTTCTACAGCTGATGAAGATAAACGTAGCCCGGCGTGATGGTGCACGCCTTTAATCCTAGAACTTGGGAGGCAGAGGCAGGCAAATCTTTGTGAGTTCAAGGCCAGCCTGGTGTACATAGTGAGTTCCAGGACAGCTGGGGCTACAGGGAGACCCTGTCTCAAAAAGACCAAAAAAAAAAAAAAAGAATGCCTAAGGGACATGGATTTGCCAGATTCCATATTGTTCAACTAGTTATATCCTTCCCTCTCTCCCTCCTCCTCCTCTTCCTCTTTCACCTCTTCTTTTCTCCTTCCTTCTCTACCTCCTTTTCTCTCTTTCCTCATTCACCACCACTTTTTCTGTCTGAGTCTCACTATGTCGACCAACCAAGCCTCTTCTCTAAATCCTGCCTCAGTCTCTGGAGTGCTAGGATTAATGTATATACAGAATTGGCCTTTTTGATCATCTTTCAAGGGACTTTCTTACCACGTGTGGCCATGGCTTTCTATTGAGAGTGAGCGTAGGCAGAGCTCAAGTCTCGTGGAAGGCACAGTGCCAAAGGGGGTGTGGTGAGCAGTACAGAAAGGAGGGAGGGAACCCAGGAGAGGTCTCAACCAGGCAATAGCAAGCAGAGCTGTAGAAACAGGAGCCGTTTGGGCATGGCCGTAGCAAAGCGGAAAGAACAAAGGTTCCAAAGAGTGTCTGCACTCAGGATTCCTTTGGGTGACTAAGCTGCTTTTGGAAGGAAGATATGGCTCTAAGAGTGTCTTCTGAAGGAGGAGGTCTCAGAGTGCTGCTTGGGATTGTTTGGGTTTTTTTTTTTTTCATCCTTTCCTAAAATGTTTATTTTGTGTTTTTAGTTACCAATAATCAACTGATTCCCAAAGATATCATTAAATGGTAAATTCCAGAAATAACCATTTTATGAGTTTAGCATGCTTTTAAGTTATCTTTGTTCTGTGAAATGAAATGATGATGAAATCTTATACCCGCTCACTGTGTCCTGGCCAGGATGTGCCTCACCTCTATGCGCAAAATCTCCCCTGTATACATTTCCCATCCCTTAGTCATAGAGCCCATGTGGTTATCTGCTGTCTTGATGGTACAAGGGCTGGTGCTCATGTAACCCATGTTCACTGAACAGCGACCCTTAAACACAAGTGTAATGCCGCTAACCATCCAGATAGGCCAAGACAAGCCTGTAAAGTGTTTACTTTCATGGAAGAGGGAAAAGTTCTAAGTAGGGAAAAAAATATGCTAAGGTTGCAAAAACATAATAAGAACAAATCTTCTACCCATGGAACTATAAAGGAAAAAGTAGTTCATGTTAGTTTTGCTCTTGTATATCAAATCACAAAAGAGTCACAGTGCCTGATAGGAGCTTAAAGTGAAGAAGGCCTTAACTGTACGTATGTATATAGAAGGAAAATATGGGGACTGGAGAGATGGCCTAACGACTGCTCTTGCAGAGGACCTGGGTTCGATCCCCAGCACCCACATGGCGGCTGAGAAACGTCTTTAACTCCAGTTCCAGGGGAATCCAACACCCACTTCTGACCTCTGCGGCATTGTACCACACGGGTGCATAAACCTATATGCATACAGTACAGTCATACACATAAAAATAAATAAAAATTAAAAAAAGGAAAATACGTGCGGTACACCAGCTTGGTGGCACACACCTTTAATCCTAGCACTTGGGAGGCAGAGGCATTGTGACATGGCTTGGTACATCTGCTGCAGGTCTTAGAGTAAAAACCCTGTGGGTAAGTGTTGACTGTATTAGCTTTTCTCCTTTTCCTCTGAACAAGTTGTGGATCCCTGTCCCCACCTCTACACATTCCTTCAGACTCCTCTAGGAAGATTTCCTGTTTGGTATCTCAACCTTGGACCCTTATTGCTCTTTTGACTTGCCCTGGCTGTATTTGGTCACGCCCTTAGACTTCTACTGCTATTTCCTAACTCAATTGTCTGCAAGCTGTGACTACCACGGACCACAACACTTGATTTTTTTTTCAATCATTTATGGTTTGGATTATTGGACATCATATATAAAAAGTAAAAAGGTGGACTCCAAGTTAAAGAAGGGGACTGCTCTTAATGGCCATTTTCTTTCCCTATTCCATATTTAATTTTCTTGCTGGGTATCTGAAAAACACGAGAAACTAAGGTTGATGGAATTTGAGGGAGGTCGGTCACAGGAGCTGAAATCTGCAGGTTTTTTGGCAACACCAGGGGGCAGCAGAGAGTAGCAGCTGAGGGAGGCCATATTGGAAAGACAGCCCCTCTGTAAGGAAGCAGGAACCAAATTGGAAAGACAGCCCCTCTGTAAGGAAGCAGGAACCAAAAAAGACCTGATTATTTGGCCTTGAAAATGGAATAGGAAGCCGTGCAGAAGCACAGAAACAGCTTTTCAAAGATGGGAAATGGAAGCCTGTAAGACAGTACTATCCAGTGAAAATATAACACAGCTACAACATCAGCCACGCGGACATTTGCAAAGCCACATTGCAAAGAAGCAAAAAGTAACAGGTGAAATTAATTTTAACAACGTGTTTTCCTGGGCTCGCTGTGTGTAATTTCAACATGCAATTAATGTAATATTATTAATGAGGTATCTTACCTTCTCTTTTCCATACTACAGCCTCGGTATCTGTAGCTCACTTTACAGTCAAAGCACATTTCACTTGGAATGAACCCCTTTGCAGTGCACAGTAGCAGCAATGGAAGGTGCTGACATATTGAACATGGGAGCCCCAGGTCGATGATGAGAGGCTGGAAAGCTATCCTAGATGGGGGGAACAAGCCTGGAAGCTGGAGGCTGCCGGCATGGTGGCCCTGAGTAGCAGCTGTGCCATCCTGACAAACTGACAGCTTGAGGCTTCATTGTGCAACCAGAACTTGAGGTTTTCCAACTTATTATGACAGACTCTTAGTTAAAAGGGTATGATTGGGATGTACACAAATCCAGCCCAGGTGATTGCTCATAAACTGTGAGCTGAATTTTGGGGAGTATTACATGTTTACTTGTTTTGAGCCCATGGTTGATCAGTTGGCTGAAGCTTCCCAGAACACTGTGTTGAGCAGGATTCTAAGGCCCCATCTTAGCTCAGTAGCAAAGAGCCCTGAGACTTTCTTTCAGGGATGTGCTGACTATCATTCCTTACAGAGCACAAAGTCTCCAGGTTCAGGAGACGTCGCCAACCCTGTGAGGATAGCTATACACTACTGACTTTAGCTTCTTCATTACAACCCCGCCCCTGTTTTTTAAAATCAATTATTTTGGGTGGGGTGGGGGCATGTGTACCATGGTGTGTGACTGGAGGCTGGAGGCCAGTTGGTGGGAATCAGTTCTCTCCTTCCACATGTGGGTCCTGGGCATCGAGCTCAGATCATCAGGCTGCAGGGTGGATACATTTTTCAGCTGAGCTGTCTTGCCAGGCCAGCTTTTTTACTTAAAAAATTTTACATGTTTATTTTTATTTTTACATGTTTCACTGGCATGTATGGAAATGCACCTGTGTGCACTTTTGGCCCTCAGAGGCCAAAAGAGGGTGTCAGATCCCCCTGGAAATGGAATTATGGACAGTTGTCAGCCTCCATGTGGGTGCTGGGAACTGAATCCTGGTCATCTGCAGGAGCAATCAGGGCCCTTAACAGCTGAGCCATCTCTCCACTCTCCAGCCCCTTTTCACCTTTTTGGGGTGTGTGTGTGTGTTTGAGGCAGGGTCTCCCTGTAGTCCCAGCTGGTCTGGAACTCACAGAGATCTGCCTACCTCTGCCTCTGGAGTGCTGGGGTTAGTGGCGTGTGCCACCATGCCCAGCTTCCCTTTTCACTTTTTAAACCAAGAATATTAGTCCATTCTTTTCAGGATGACTGTGGGCATCAAATGAGCACAGAGGGTAGACACCAGGCATACTTTTCATTCTATAGGGCTGTTCTACCATTTGGCCAGCACTTGTTGAGGGAACAGTTTGTATTCAGTATTATACCTTAGAGTCTGGGGAATTTTTGTGTAAAATATTCTCCTTTTTATATAAAAGCCAAGTTTTTTAAAATCACCCAAATACTGCTTAGTATAATGTATTGAAGTGACTTATTATGGCTTAAAATATAGGTATGAATATTAAAGGGGAAATAGAAAGTTCTATAATGCTTTGTCAAGCATAAAGCTCATGATACTAAAAGAAGTAGAGCATCTTAAAGGACATGGGTGCAAAATTCTCAAATTAATTCTGAAAACAAATTTTTAGCCTATCAGCTCCAACTCTACTTATAGAAGGCTGAACTTCTGAGTTGTGCCTTATGTCAATGAATTAATATTCCATCGTATGGTCTGCTGTGGATGTTACTAAGTGTCATTGATTGAAGTTGTCAACTTTCCAAAGTCAAAGGGGAAACGTTTCTTCAAGCCCTGAAATGATGGGTGCTTCACAAAAGGCCGAGTAACACATCCCATGCACGTAGCTTTCCCTGATGAGCGCTTGGAAGATTCTTAGAAGGTAAAAGACTGTCTTCAAGCAGCCATTTAAGCCATTTCACATTTCACCTACTTCAATTCCTTCACCTTTAATTCCAAATCATTTTCTTTCCTGCAGCCAAATTGAGTCTTTGAACCTTGCAGCCTTTAATCAGAAGATTCACTATTCCAGCAACATGCCCAGGTTTATGATTAAAATAAGTCAGACTTCACACACTGTTCATTTTTTCCAGTAAGAAGCCCGGGGGAGGCAGTGAGGGTCCTGTCAAAGGCTTGCTTCCTTCAACAGAGGTGGCAGCCCACTACCACAGGCCTTGAGGCTTGGGGAGAATTCTCAGCATCACAGGTTTATCTATTAAACTTCATTTAAAGCACAGAGGGATTGCAGGGGAAGTTTGAAGCCCTGATATTCTAATGGCTTCTTGCTGTAAATTGTTTTCAATTAAAAATGTTTATTTTGTGACATGAGAAAATGCCTCCAAACCTGATTCAAAGCAGAAGTTCGTAACTAAATCCTCCATTTCCTTCACAGGATGCCCTTGATATTTATTTTTCTTTCTTTTTTTATTTTTATTTCTGTATGTGTATGAATGTACTGTCTGCTTGCAAGTGTGTGCACCCGTGTCGTGCAATGCCACGGAGGTCAGAAGAGGGTGTCGGATTCCCCTGGAACTGGAGTTCTCCTGGAATCGGAGTTTCAGACGGTTCTCGCCTGCCATGTGGGTGCTGGGGATCGAACCCAGGTCCTCTGTAACAGCGGTCGGTGCTCTTAACCGCTAGGCCATTTCTCCAGCCCCTTATTTTTCTTTCTTACACGTATGAGGGGGCTGAGGGTGTAGCTCAGTGATAGAGTATTTGCCTAGCATATTTAGGGTGGTGAGTTTGATTCCCATTAAAATAAGGAAATAATTTCCTTTCTTCTTGATTGAATGTGTGTTCTAATTCCTTTTTCGTTTCATCCTGTGTTTTCTTTAGTACTTCCATTTAAAACTAACTATGGGAAAAGATTTGTGTGTTCCAACAGGACAAAATGTCACCAACTTAACGGCTGAGAAAGGAAAGATACAGCTTTGCATTGAGTAGGATATATCAGAAAGTGCCAACTGAAAGGTTGACCCGTCTGAACATCGAAAGGAAGAAAAGCCTCAGATTGCCATAAACATCGAACCCCTCTGTGGCCCCTACATGTAACAACTATTTATAATGAGTCCTAATGAAAATTACCTTCTAGGTGCTGCAAAGGTTTTGATATGAGAGACTTTCTTACCTCCCCCCCAGAACAAGGAGAAATATGACGATGATGAGGTCGCTCTCAAACTGTAAATTGGAGACAGCTATTATAGAGGATCGAAAGGTTATTCCTGGACAAACTGTCAGCCCATGAAAGGAAACAGCCAGAATTGACCAGAGTCCAAGACAACAGCTCCAGAGAGAGTGGACTGATCTGCTTCTCATCCACCTGTGCCCCTTTTCTAAGCCCAGGGAATAATCTGAGGAAGAGGGGGCGTGGTAGAATGTAAGGGCTGCGATTGGGGTGAATGATGAAACTACAGCAATGTAGTCTGGACACTCATCTGATCAACCTGATTGAACAAACAACCCCTCACCACACGCTGGAAGATGGGGCTGTGGGGGTTTCGGCACAACAGCCTGCAAATTGGTTTTACATGAAGGATGCTTGTACTCATGGATTATCACATAGCTAAAAAATGGAAAAAAAACTGAGAGAAATATGCAGGACAGTTATGAATGCATGATCTCGGTTGGGGTGGGGGTGGGGGGGGAAGGGAAAGGGAAATATGCCTGAACTGAATTGGAAAATGATGTATGAAATGCAAAAAGCATCAATAAAAAAATGTTAAAAAAATAATGATGAAACTGTCAAAATAAATGAAGAAACAGAACAAAAAAAACATAAAATAAGGAAATAATTGATGTCACAGTACAATAAGAGGTTGTGGCTTGCAGCCTGAAAATGGTCTTCTAGACACACCTGTGGGGTCTTTTCCAGTCACTATGGCATTGGAGGGATACTGCCAGTTTGTGAGACAGAAGAAGCATTGGGGGAGGGTGTTACCCAGAGTTGACAGTGAAGGAGAATCACAGCTGGTGGACCTGGGGCTTCTTATCACACAGAAGTTGGAGCAGCGCATGGAGCAGGTACAGGGCGGGGAGGAGTACTTAATGCTTGATCTATTCACACTCATGGAGCAGGTCCAGGGTGGGTAGGAGTACTTAGTGCTTGACCTATTCACGCTCATGGAGCAGGTCCAGGGAGGGGAGGAGTACTTAGTGCTTGATCTATTAACGTTCATGGAGCAGGTCCAGGGTGGGGAGGAGTACTTAGTGCTTGATCTATTCACACTCATGGAGCATGTCCAGGGTGGGGAGGAGTACTTAGTGCTTGATCTATTCAGGGTCATGGAGCAGGTCCAGGGCGGGGAGGAGTACTTAATGCTTGATCTATTCACGCTCATGGAGCAGGTCCAGGGTGGGGAGGAGTACTTAGTGCTTGATCTATTCATGGGCATGGAGCAGGTCCAGGGCGGGGAGGAGTACTTGGTGCTTGATCTATTCACACTCATGGAGCAGGTCCAGGGCGGGGAGGAGTACTTAGTGCTTGATCTATTCACGCTCATGGAGCAGAACCAGGGTGGGGAGGAGTACTTAGTGCTTGATCTATTCACGCTCATGGAGCATGTCCAGGGTGGGGAGGAGTACTTAGTGCTTGATCTATTCAGGGTCATGGAGCAGGTCCAGGGTGGGGAGGAGTACTTAGTGCTTGATCTATTCATGCTCATGGAGCAGGTCCAGGGCGGGGAGGAGTACTTAGTGCTTGATCTATTCACGCTCATGGAGCAGGTCCAGGGCGGGGAGGAGTACTTAGTGCTTGATCTATTCACGCTCATGGAGCAGGTCCAGGGCGGGGAGGAGTACTTAGTGCTTGATCTATTCACACTCATGGAGCAGGTCCAGGGCGGGGAGGAGTACTTAGTGCTTGATCTATTCACGCTCATGGAGCAGGTCCAGGGCGGGGAGGAGTACTTAGTGCTTGATCTATTCACGCTCATGGAGCAGGTCCAGGGCGGGGAGGAGTACTTAGTGCTTGATCTATTCACGCTCATGGAGCAGGTCCAGGGCGGGGAGGAGTACTTAGTGCTTGATCTATTCACGCTCATGGAGCAGGTCCAGGGCGGGGAGGAGTACTTAGTGCTTGATCTATTCACGCTCATGGAGCAGGTCCAGGGCGGGGAGGAGTACTTAGTGCTTGATCTATTCACGCTCATGGAGCAGGTCCAGGGCGGGGAGGAGTACTTAGTGCTTGATCTATTCACGCTCATGGAGCAGGTCCAGGGCGGGGAGGAGTACTTAGTGCTTGATCTATTCACGCTCATGGAGCAGGTCCAGGGCGGGGAGGAGTACTTAGTGCTTGATCTATTCACGCTCATGGAGCAGGTCCAGGGCGGGGAGGAGTACTTAGTGCTTGATCTATTCACGCTCATGGAGCAGGTCCAGGGCGGGGAGGAGTACTTAGTGCTTGATCTATTCACGCTCATGGAGCAGGTCCAGGGCGGGGAGGAGTACTTAGTGCTTGATCTATTCACGCTCATGGAGCAGGTCCAGGGCGGGGAGGAGTACTTAGTGCTTGATCTATTCACGCTCATGGAGCAGGTCCAGGGCAGGAGTACTTAGTGCTTGATCTATTCACGCTCATGGAGCAGGTCCAGGGCGGGGAGGAGTACTTAGTGCTTGATCTATTCACGCTCATGGAGCAGGACCAGGGCGGGGAGGAGTACTTGGTGCTTGATCTATTCACGCACATGGAGCAGGTCCAGGACGGGGAGGAGTACTTAGTGCTTGATCTATTCACGCACATGGAGCAGGTCCAGGGCGGGGAGGAGTACTTAGTGCTTGATCTATTCACGCTCACGGAGCAGGTCCAGGGCGGGGAGGAGTACTTAGTGCTTGATCTATTAACGTTCATGGAGCAGGTCCAGGGTGGGGAGGAGTACTTAGTGCTTGATCTATTCACACTCATGGAGCAGGTCCAGGGCGGGGAGGAATACTTGGTGCTTGATCTATTCACGTTCATAGAGCACGTCCAGGGTGGGGAGGAGTACTTTGTGCTTGATCTATTCACACTCATCTGGTAGCACTGCTGAGTTCAGATGTCTAAAGTCAAGAAGTATCCCTGTAAGCCAGATCTTCTTCACAACACCACCCACAGTGTGCCATTGTACTTACTTAAATATTAAATTATGTACTGGAGAGATGTTTCCACGGTTAAGAGCACTGGACAATCTATCTGCAGTTTGATACTCAGTACCCACAGTGTGGCTAACAGCCATCCTTGACTCCAGTTCCAGGGGAATCCGACATCCTCTTCTGATCTCTGTGGGCATTGCACAACACGAGTACACATACATACATGCAGGTAATAGTCTAATACACATAAATAAAAATAATAAATAAAAATTATTATAAAGCAATTGATAAGTATGACATGGCAAAGCAGTGCGTTAAATAGATACAAAATTCTCTGTGCGGAACAGTTATGCATCTAAATATAGAAATATATATGTAGTATATCTGGTGGGATTCAGCTTTATTCCATTTTATGAGAAAAAGTATTAATAAGATATCTACGTATCCTTCTGTCTCTAAAAGCTGGTGCTGAGCTCCTAGCTCCATGTGAAATATCATGGGGACACACAGGTACTACATTGTCAGGTCCTGATTCTGACAGCCTTTCAACACTGAAGCCAGAGACTTAGTGGAAAGAGTTCAGTTCTGAATCTCATTGTGCATCTGGTCAGTAGCTAGTTATGTAAACCACAGGTCTATGTAGCCCTTGGCTTTGCTAATTGGCAGTGAAAGCAGGCTCCTTTCCTACCCAATGATCTGTGGTCACCAGCACAAAGGGGGTCCAAGGCTTGGGCTGCCCAGCATTTCCTAGGGCTAGGTATTTCTTATAAGTCATGGACTTTGGTCAAGATGAGTGGTACAAGCAAGGGCATGCCTGACCTTTGCCTCATTAGCTTCTCATGATGCCCAGTGTTTGAGTTCAGCTTACAGGGTCCGTGTACAGATGTCTACAGATCAGTGTTCATTTTGGCTTACTTTCAGTGGGTACTGCATCTGGGCCAGTCATTTTAGACTATCGAATGTTTTCAGCAGGCTTGGTGGATTCTTGGCAATGCTAGTTCCTTCCCGCTAGTTTTTCTATGATGAAAGTAGTACGTTCATGTCATGACTTCTTTGTTCCTTTTCCACACCCCCCAGCCCCGTTGTTTTTGTTAATGTGCGGCAAGATTAGTGCATGGCTCAGACTTCATCACTGATAGCCTGTGAGGCTTCCTGCAGACATTATCAAACCTAAGTCCACACATCTTAGAGACCGGTTCTCAGTGTCTTAAACTGAGGGTCACGAGCACATCTGTAGTCATCCTGTGACTACTGAATGAAGAAAGTGTGAGAAAATAGTGAAGTGTCTGTGGTATTACTAAGAATCCAAAGTGTTTCCAGCAGCGATAATCCATGTGGCATTGTATGACATCACTGCGGCCTTGGTTTTGGACACACAGTACGCACACTTGGTACTGTACATGCTGTCACAACATGAATGCAGGCTGAAACACCTTGACTCGGATTCGAGATGACTGTGTCCTATGAATCAGTGTTTTAAATATGCATACAAACATAATACTTTAGTTATAGAAAACAGAGACTAATATTATCCTACAGCATGTAATCTCCTTAACATCTAAGGATTAAATTAGCGTATCTTTGGATTGTACCATGTTAGAATGTTTGACTTTAAAAATTGCTGACTTGAGAGTCATACACAAACACACATGCACACACGTGCATGCGTGCAAAATTGTTCAAAACTGGCTTGAGATTAGGACAGAATTCCCAGAAATTTCTAAAATGGCTCTGAACATACTGCTTCCATCTTCTGTGTTCCATCTTAGAACATTAGCTTGGGATGACTGGCTGGCCACGTGGATATTCATATATTCTCTTCATGTTTCTCTCTGTTTAAAGATGCTTTAACACAGCTGCTTGACACGGTTTCAAGTTGATGCTTCTATTAAAATCTCTAGACTGTGAATCCAGGGAAAATTTAGGCTCTGTTCTTGATGGATCACACTGTATTGTCTCCTTTGATGGAGTTAAGAGTTTATGACACACATTTGTATAGGGGATCTGTGTTCCACTGACCCATGTGTGCAGAGTGACAGCAGATACTAGGGATTCCTGGGAGTTCACCCATGTTTGAATCCCTCCTTGCTGTGTGTCTGAGATGTGACAATCATTGTATGATGCCACTACATGATGCCACTCTTCTGTCAGTGCTAAGGGGCTTCCTCAGCAACAATGCCTCTAGCACATATGACAGTGCCTGGGGCTATGCCTTGCACAGACTTGAATTTCTTTTATGAAGCTCTTGACATATTCTCTGAGTGAGGCCCTTCTCTGAAGGGGAGGGCTGAGCTCTGAGGTGTGTCCCCTGGAGATGTCACAATGTACAGGGCTGCCTCTACTTCTCCTCGGGCACTATAGATTGTTTACCTTGTGCTTCTCAGTGTTCAATGCAAAAATTCACTTAAAACAATCACAAAATATGAACAGCAATGCAAAAATAATCAGATAAATCAAAGTTGTGGTGGGAAGGTAAAACCTCAGGGATTATTATTTTTTTTTATCCTGCAGGAATCGCTAGTCTTCATGGCTCTGAACTGCCTCAGAGTCCATTAGCAAGGGGAGAGGTGCTTGTCCCCAAGTTTAGAAATACAAACACACAGAAATGGTTGCCTACAACTTTCAGGGCTCCTTAGACTCTGTGAAGTGTGTACCAGTCGATGCCAATGGGACCCTACCAAGACAATCATTTAAGAAATTCTGTTGTTTACAGGATACTACCTCAGAAGGACACTTTCCACACAGAGTCTGTGTCCCTTGTCTTCAGGAAGAGAATGCCAAAGAGAACATAGTGTTTGTGCTAAGGAATCTCTGTGGTAACTGAAACCAAGCCCAGAGAAGAGGCAAACATTTATTTTTCAATAGTTGGGACAAACTACTTAGATGCTGGTCTTGGTGACTTGTCTGCAGAATCACAACAACTTCACTTTTGTGAGCCAGGGTCTACCTGTAGCCCCAGCTGGCCTGGAACTCACTCTGTAGACCAGGCTGGCCTTGAACTCACAGGGATCCGCCTGCCTCTGCCTCCTGAGTGCTGAGTTCTGGGATTAAAGGAATGCACCACCATGCCTGGCTTAAAGGCGGTTCTTAGCTGCCATGTGGGTGCTGGGAATTGATCCTGGGTCCTCTGCAAGATCAGTCAGTGCTCTTAACTACTGAGCCATCTCTCCAGCCCCAGAGGGTTCACTTTTGAACTACAACGGGTGGAAAGGTGTCTGTAAAGAACCAAATACTTACAACATATTGCATTCTTTCTTCCTCCTGTCTTGTTACACATACATTTTTTGCCTCTTCCATTATTACTAACTTCTTGAAGACCAATTAGACACATTTCACATTTTACTCTTTTCCCTCCCTCCTTTCCTTTCCTTCCTTCCTCCCTTCCTCCCTTCCTTCCTTTCCTTCTTCCTCTATTCCTTTCTTTCTCTTTAGTGTGTGTGTGTGTGTGTGTGTGTGTGTGTGTGTGTGTGTGTTTGTGGTGTACAGGTGCACCTTCCTACTGGTGTCTGTGCATGGAAACCAGGGGACAGTGTGGGTGTGTTGCTGCATTGCTTCACTCCTTGTTCCCTTGATGCGGACCCTCCCTGCTCCTGCAGTTAGGCTGCTGGCTGGCACACCCCAGCGGATGGACTCTCCCTGCACCTGCAGTTAGGCTGCTGGCTGGCACACCCCAGCGATCCTCCTGCACCTGCAGTTAGGCTGCTGCCTGGCACACCCCAGCGGACGGACTCTCCCTGCACCTGCAGTTAAGCTGCTGGCTGGCACACCCCAGCGAATGGACTCTCCCTGCACCTGCAGTTAGGCTGCTGGCTGGCACACCCCAGCGATCCTCCTGCACCTGCAGTTAGGCTGCTGCCTGGCACACCCCAGCGGACGGACTCTCCCTGCACCTGCAGTTAAGCTGCTGGCTGGCACACCCCAGCGACCCTCCTGTACCTGCAGTTAGGCTGCTGGCTGGCACACCCCAGCGACCCTCCTCACCTGCAGTTAGGCTGCTGGCTGGCACACCCCAGCGATCCTCCTGCACCTGCAGTTAGGTTGCTGGCTGGCACACCCCAGCGATCCTCCTGCACCTGCAGTTAGGCTGCTGGCTGGCACACCCCAGTGATCCTCCTGCACCTGCAGTTAGACTGCTGGCTGGCACACCCCAGCAATCCTCCTGCACCTGCAGTTAGGCTGCTGGCTGGCACACCCCAGCAGATGGACTCTCCCTGCATCTGCAGTTAGGCTGCTGGCTGGCACACCCCAGCGACCCTCCGGTCTCTGCCCCCAACACAAGTGCATGCACTGTGAGGCCACATGCAGTCTTTACATAGATGCTGGGACTACCAACTTGGATCTTCATACTTGCACATCAGTGCTCTTACCAACAGCCATTTCTGCAGCCCTGGTGGAAGAATTTCATACCCTTAAAAGGTAGCTTTTTAAGCTGAAGATGAGAGAAAAGCCCTTCCTGGGTGCAGGAGACCCCTTCTGCATTCCCTCATTCCCTTTCACCAGTATAAACCAGGGCTTAGGCTTAGATGCAGTCAAGGAGTCAGAAGCTTGCTACAAACCAGAAAGACATAGATTTAGAAACCCAACTGTGGCCAGACATGGTGGCACATGACTTTAATCCTGGCAGGCACTTGAGAGCCAGAGTCAAGTGAATTTCTGTGAGCTTGAGGCTGGCCTGATCTACATAGTGAGTTCCAGGCCAACCAGTGCTACATAGTAAGACCCCGTCTTCAACATAAGAAAAAAAAATCTTACTGTGCAATGTACTAACTAGTGACTGACACTCTTGAGCCTCTGCTTCTTTGTTTGGTACTTGCGAGAATATGGAATAATACGTGGGAACAAGCATATAATTATCACTCAACATATAAGAGATGCACAGCTTCTTTTCTTTTCTTTCTCTTTGAAGGTTTAAGACGTCTCAGCAATGACAAGGGAGAGGGGCTGGTTAATTAATTTGTTCTATTCATTTATTCACGCATCTGTTCAGTCATCTGTACCAAGCTTTGAATGCCTACCGTGTGTTCTGTGTTGAGCAGATATGAGTGAATTAGAGTCCCTGCTCTGAAAGGGACATCGGGGAAGCACATTCCCAAGTCAGTCTCCTGTAGCAGGTGACCGTTTTCCAAAGTGCCCAGAGTTAGACATGTCCCTAAGCCCCTTCCCTTTTGTAAGGTCTTTACTATGCTTTATGGCTGAGCTCTAGGAGAGAAAGGAAAAGGAAACTTTCCAGTTGCATTTTGTTGCCCTCAAGCGGAGAGTGGAGAATGCACTTAGGAATCTGCAGTATCCGGGCTGGAAGTTTGGGGGCACGGCAGTGGCTGCCCTGTGCCAGGCATCCTGGTTAGTCAACTGGACACAGCGTAGAGTAGTCTGAGCAGAAAGACCTCAATTGCAGAACTGCCCCATCAGGGTGGCCTGTGGGCATATCTGTAGAGCACTGTCTTGATCGTTAATTGATGCAGGAAGACACAGCCTACTTCCGGTGGCACCATCCTTAGGCAGCTGGTCCTAAACTGTATGAGACAGATAGCTAAATAGGAACTTGGGAGCAAGCCAGCAAGCAGCATTCTTCTGTGGCTTCTGCTTCGGGTTCCTGCTTGAAGTCCTGCCCTGAATTCCCTCAGTAATGGGCCATGATCTGTAAGCTGAAATAAGCCTTTCCTTCCCTAGCTTGCCTTTGGTAAGAAGATTTATGACAGTAACAGCAAGCAAGCTAGACTATCACACCATTAGATCCATATAACAAAACCAACCAGCCAATCAAGAAGAGAGTCAAATTACTGGTTTAAGATCATTCCATGTAGATGCAACTAAATGGCTCAGCTGAGATTGTGTTGATTACTTGGGATCTAAAGGGTATTTATACTTAGCATCTAAAACTGTGCAAGCCTGTGGTAAGAGTCCTCAATGAAGCCAGTAACTATTTGTAATGTCTGTTTTCAAAAACCAGTTGAAAATATACTCCATTGGCTCAATTGGCTCCTGGTATGCAATTAGCTATGGTAGAAGAACATTAATTTAAACTTCAGGGGTTCCCTTTATTCTGTGTTAGTTTCCTCAGGCATCTACCTTCAAAGAAATTACCTATGTTTCAGGGAGAGTAGAGTGTATTATTTTCAAACACTTTAGCTGCCATTAAATATATTTCATTTTTGAAAAAGAAGAAGGCTCCCAAGAAGCATTTTTCAAACTTCCAGTTACCAGACTGAGCTGGTCTGCTTGCATTTGAAAGGAGAAAGATTATAAAGATACGTGCAAATTGCCCCAGAGAATGGGAGGTTTAAAATGCCAGTGGAAATTCATGGAGAGAATTGGTATCACCAGAGAAAAGGAAGAAGAAAAGGCAAGACTCCTGAAGCCCATCTCAGAAGCTCTTGGAGAACTGGATTTTGGGAGGAGCTTTACAAATCTTAACGGCACTTTCTGAAACAGAGTTCAAGAATCAACGCCATCTTCCTAAGATATTTTATCAGGGAGTCTGTCGTGAAGACGATCTATTCTCACAATCCTTATATGCCTGTGGTGCACCGGGCCATCTTTCCTTGTGATTGTGTGTGGTAAAGAGGGAAGAGGGGAGAAAGTGTGATGTTCAGCAATCTGGGACCATTCTCAAGCTATGGGGAATCTTAACCTCTTCATCATTAGGAGGCTTCTTCTCCCTAGCACGTGCTATTTATGTTTCTTTTCTTTTAACCTCGTCCCTGTCCTCCTCATCTTCCTCCCCCTCCTCCTCCCTTTTCTCTGTCCCTTTCCTCTCCCTCTCCCTCTCTACTGCTTCTCCTTCCTCCCCACCTCATTTACAAGATAAGATCTTCCACTGTAGCCCAGGCTGGCCACAGAGCGTCACTTATCCTTGTCTCTGCTCTTTCATCCTGGCATCATAGGCATGAGCTGCAATAGCAAGCTTCCGTTTCCCCATTTCAGTTGCTGTTCTTTAGGGTGCAGGCTGTGAATTCATTGTTCTGAGTGTCTTTTCTCATTAATGCTTAATAGAGTACTTATTATGCTCTTCCTAGGATCCTCTTTTCCAGTCAGATAACAGAGTGCTTTGTAATCTAGGAAAAACACTATGTGGTTGTTGAGAAGAGGACAGAACTTCTATATTTGGCAAAATAAAGCAATTTAAAATTCTAAAAAGGATTTTTCCTGATGAGGCAAATTTGAAGGGAAGACGTGTGTACTAAATGTAAACAGTTGACAGTGCCAGTACACTTGACAGATCTCACCACTGTCTGCACCACTGTGCTGCCTTAATCAAAGCCATTCTGGTCAGGATCCATCATCCTTGCTTAAGAAAAGGAATTCTGGTACTTATGCAATACAATTTGAAGTGCAATTCTGGAAAAAGTGATTTCACCCCTAAAGAGAGACAGACTGATTAATAGTAACTTCCCAACGTGTGCCTGTGAGCCTGAAAGCGTTTTATCAATGCATACACTACTCAAACAGAGATGCTTATGCCACGGCGAACATGGCTCCCATTTGCCAACTGAATTACAACCGTCCTCCACTTATCACCTCTGTTCTCCAGGCAGTGGGGGAACCCATACACCAACGAGGTGCAGAGCTGTCTGGTTCTGGGCCAATCCTCATGCCAAAACACGTTTGCAGCTGCTTAGAATCCAATGCAAGTTGCACTCTGTGATGGAAGCAGGTGTGTGGGCCTTGTTTGACACACTTGATTCCATCTTTTAGGGAGAGAGATGTAGCTGGTTGTCTCAGGAATGTGTGGACCCTCCTGCTTGGCTCTTGGCTGAAACTCTCACAGTGGATGTGACTCCTGTGGGGCCAGGTGGACTCTTTCCATTATACCTTGAACAGAGAGATCCAAGACCCTGTGGGCACAGAGTCACTTCAGCAGCTTACTGGGCCATTAGGATCATACTCTAGCTTGGGAGCTTTGCTGTCCTCTGTTCTATTATACTGGCTCATCTAACTATCCCCACATAAGTCAGTGATGTTTCTTTATAATTTCTGATACCTAGCAATATCCTACAGGCTCTGATTTAAAACATTGGCTTTAATGAATGTACTTTGGGCCATGTATAGAATTTAGTCATAGTGTACTAATAATTTTGGATGGTGCATAAGTTACTTTCCTCATCACTGTGGCAAAATACTTAATGGAAGTAACCTAAAAAGAGGAAGGAATCAATTTTAGTTTTTCAAGAGTTCTCCACATGCTACCTACCCTAGGGGCTGCGCTAGCTTGCAATCCCACCATCAGCAAATGAGTTTTCTCCTGTTCTCACATTTGGTATATATTTATTGTTCCCTTGATCTTAGGCAGTCTGACTGGGATAAGATCAACTTTTAAAGCAGTGTTTATCTGCATTTCTGCAATTACTAAGGATGTTGAGTACTTTTTAAGATATTTCCTACCAATTTTTATTTCTTTGTTTGAGAACTCTGTTCATGTCTTTAGCCCACCATTTTCATTTGGTTGTTTATTTTCTCATTTCTTTGCTTTTTTGAGTTCTTTGTATATTCTGGATATTAATCCCCTGTCACATGTGTAACAGGTGAAGATTTTTCTCACAGTGGGTTTCCTCTTCATTTCCTTAGTTGTTTCTTTTGCTGTACAGATGCTTTGTAGTTTAATGTGGTCCCACTTGTTGATTGATGACTCTAATGCTTGAGCAGCTGATGTCCAATTTAGAATGTCTTTTCCTACACCTATATCTTGTAGAATACTGCTCATGTTTTCTTCTAGAAGTTTCAGACTTTCAGGTTTTATAGTGACGTCTTTGTTCCATTTGGAGTTGGCTTTTATGCAAGATGAAAGATAATGGTCCAATTTTAGTCTTCTACAGGTGGAGATCCAGTTTTGCCACCACCATTTGTTGAAGATGCTGTCCTTCCTCTGTTGTATATTGTTGGCACCTTTGTCAAATACCATGTGGCTGAAACTGCATGCACTCAGGCTTGGGTCTCCTATTATGTTCCATTGATCTACATGTCTGTTTTTGTGCCAATACCATGCAAAAGTAAAAAAGGCCTCTACTGTATGATACAGTTACCACATCCAAAGGACTCATCCTATTTTTTTTATTTCTTTATGTGTATGAATGTACTGTCTGCATGCAGGTTTGTGCACCCGTGTTGTGCAATGTCGCGGAGGTCAGACGAAGGTGTCCGATTCCCCTGGAACTAGAATTCTCCTGGAATTGGAGTCTCAGATGGTTCTTGGCTGCCATGAGGGTGCTGGGGATCGAACCCAGGTCCTCTGTAAGAGCGGTCGGCGCTCTTAATGGCTAGGCCATCTCTCCAGTCCCCGGACTCAGCCTATTATATAAATACCTGCACATCCATGTTTATTGCTGCTCTTTTCACAACAGCTAAGAAATGGAAACACCCTAAATGTCCTTCAACTGATGCATTGATAATGCACAATGGAGTTGTACTCAGAAGTGAGAAAGACGAAATGATAAAATTTTCAGGTAAATGGATGGAACTCAAAACTGCTATAGTACATGAAGTGACAGACTCAGAAAGACAAGTTCTCTCACAAGTGGATCTTAGTACCAATCTCTTATATGTGAGTATATATCCTGATGTAACAACACGAGCCAGGAAAACGGAAAGGAAGCATGGAGGTAAAGAGATTTATCTGAAAGAGTGGCATAGTAGGAAACAGATGTTACCAAGCGGGGAACTGGGGGAAATGAAGCTGTTCAACTGGGAAGGGAAAAGGGACGGACAGACAAGGAACTGTGGAGGGGAAAGGGAACTCAAGAGTTGGGGATAAAAGGAGAGAGGTATTACCAGGGGAAAGGGAGGCATTTAACTGAAGAGGGAGGCAGGATGTTATAGAGGGAGAGAGGACAGAGAAATAAAGCTTAAGAAAAAGCTGTGCAAACATCACGAGGGAGATGCATTAACTGAAAAACCCACTGCATGTATGGTTTACACATGAAATATCTGAATACGTGTTCAGGTTTATACCTGAAGGCCGTATAACAGGGAACGGTACCAAATGGGAGAAATCTCCCTAAGAGTTTTTGGTTTTGGTACTCCCCCAAAATAACATAGGCTATTGCCGTAGCCCTTGATTATCTCCTAGAACTTGAAGGTGAGACCCTGTTGCTGAAGATAGGACACTGGACTTGGAGCAATGGAGCTGGAACTGAGCTGGAAGCCTCCTCCTCAGAGAGCACTCATGGTTCTAGGGGATGTTATGCAAGCTGCCAAAGGAGAAAAAAGATGCAAAGCCCAAGGACTGGCCCAGCAAACTCCCTCTGTCGGTGCAGCAGTGACACTTCTATTTAACTGGACTTAATGCTCTCTCAGTGAGTGGGTGGCACTGTAAACACAGCTAATTACAGATAGCTAGAGGGGTCATAGATCCTACCTCTGTCATATCTCTAGACAAATGAAATTTCTTACTGTATGTTAAGTGTGGATCCTTATATTTACAGCCAAGTATACCATTCACCACTCATCAAAGAAGCTTCTTCTTGCAACAGACAGAGACTATTATAGAGTTCCCCAACTGGTCAAAGACAGGGAATAAGTGTTGAGACAAGCCAGCCATGACACAGCTACAATGGAACCTCTACGCCTACAGCTCATGGAACATAGAACAAGGGGTAGAGAG
The DNA here is from genome assembly GCA_009823505.1 of Rhizomys pruinosus. Classification (NCBI taxonomy): domain Eukaryota; kingdom Metazoa; phylum Chordata; class Mammalia; order Rodentia; family Spalacidae; genus Rhizomys; species Rhizomys pruinosus. Next base: position 1,441,661 of record VZQC01006419.1, read on the forward strand.
ACTACGCATGCATTTCTCAACTCATCAGTGAAGCTTCTTCATGCAACAGAGTACTATGCACAGAGAGAGCCACAACTGGCCAGGTTTTAGATTTTTAGAGACTGCAAATTGCAAGTCTCTGGGTAGGGTTCCTATATTAAATCTCACCCACTCATGGTGCAGGGACCATGGCAGAAGAGGGGACAGAAAGATTGTAAGAGCCAGGGTTGATGCATGAACACAAGGAAACAGAGGCTTACAGGAGGGGAGGAAGTCTAAGGTTGATTAAGATATATTTCATAAAATGCACAAAAACTCAGTAAAAAGTACATGCTAGATAAACAGGAAGGATTCATTTAGGCTCATTTTCAGCCGCTTGCAGAGGGGAAGTCTTGGGGGAGCTCATGGTGGCTGGAGTTTTGGTGGAGGCTTCTTCCATCTCAGTGGATCAGGAAGCCCCAATGCCCATATGTGCCAGTTATGCCTCATGTTCTAAAGGCTTCATAACCTCCTAAATGGCACCATCTTCTGGGGATGACATGTTCAAACAGATGAGCCTATGGGAGACATTTCACACTTAAAACATAACATCAAATATTAAAACTGGCCTAGGATGGATGAATTCCACTAGATTAAAGTTTTGGGGAGGTTTAGGGGGAGGGTGTTTGTTGAGATAAGGTTTCCCTGTAGCCCCAGATGCCCTGGAATTTACTACATAGACCAGGCTGGTCTAGATTTCAGAGATCCACCTGCCTCTGCCTCCCAAGTGCTGGGATTAAATGTATGCACCACTATGCTGGACTTTAAAACTAGTTGTTTTAAGAAGACAAATGCATATGTAAATAAATTTCTGTTTGTGTGTGCATGTGTGTGTGTGTGTGTGTGTTTGATGTATGAGTTGTATATGTTAATGTGCATGCACAGGTGTGTGTCAGGGATGACTGCATGTGTGTATGCGCATGTGGAGGTCAGATGTCAATGTTATTCTCCATGACTGAAAACCTTTTTCTAAGAGTGTTTTATTATACATTTTTACTCATGAGCATCTCTGTGGGGGGGGGGGGTACATGCAGGTGCCTGTGAGGTTCAGAAGAGGGCATTAGAGTCCCTGAAGCTAGAGTTACAGGTGGTTCTGAGCTGGATCCTGGGAACCTACAAACTCTACTCCAATGCGTTCTCAACCACTGAGCCAAGTCTCTGGCACCTCGGGGATCAAACTCAGGTCCTCGAGCTTGTGCACCAAGCACTTTGCCAAAAAACTCATCACTGTAAAAATCATTCATTACACTGTAACACTGTCAACTTACTTAACAGAATGATTTTGAAAATTCCCAACACTAGCTGGGCCTGGGGTTACTTGCCTTTAATCCCAGGACCAGGAAGGCAGAGGCAGGTGGAGCTCAAGGCCGACCTGGTCTACATAGTGAGTTGCAGGTCAGCTGGGGCCATAGGAAGACCCTGTCTCAAAAACAAACAAACAAACAAACAACAAACAAAAACATCTCTAATACTTCAGTAGTCTCTAGAGTGTTTAAGGAACATTCCAGAATGTATCACTTAACAATGTATCACTTAACAAAGACAATGCATTCTGAAAAGTATCATTAGGTGATTTGTATAAATGACCCCATACCCCCTTTGTGCAAACAAAAGAGGTGGTGAATGAGGATGCTGGTAGGTAGGACTTCATTTTACCATCTCTGTTTCTTCCCTGATTTGGACTTTCTGGCATAGTCTTTTCAACATGCTCACCGATTTTTTGTTGATAGTACCTAAACCAATGAATTGATGCTCCGAGCATGCTCTCCACTGGCTGCTTTGGAAGCTACTGAGAAAGTCCTAGTCTTATTCATTTGTCAGTGCTCCTATCCCACAATGAGTTGTAATCTATATCTTCCTCATCACCCATGGTCTTCTTTCCTGTCTTCTCTTCACTGGCTGACATGGTTAAAGATTAAAGCTTTTAGATTAAAGCTCATTGTTCCTGATTTCCACAACACTTTTGTTGGTACACTCATAAATCATTTCCAGAATTTTCACAGTGAAACATGGCTTAGCCTAGAGTAAAGATGCTGAGTCCAAGTGCCCTGCCTGCCCTCTCGGGTCTAACATGAGCTGCCCTTAGGCCTCTGCCATGTCACATGGGCTGAGAGCTCCAAGTCCTCTAGAACTGGGAGATGCTGACTCTGTGGGAAGCTACCAAGGCCTTTTATATAAAGTGTGTTTATGTTTAGTTAAATACTGTGCAGGCGAAGTAATCATGCTGTACTTAACAACAGCAATAAAGAGAAGAAATTTTAGAAAATAAAGGAAAATTTAACATATTCCACTTTATAAAAATATAAAGTGGAGTAAAGGAAAACATTTTTGACTAGTATTTATTCTTATTATGGAAGAAGCAATAACTGTAAAAAACACTTCTTAATGGATCCTTGGAATAAAGCAAAGTGTGATACAGCGTGTGTGTGTGTGTGTGTGTGTGTGTGTGTGTGTGTGTGTGTAAGTATAATTGATTAGCATGTGTTTATTCATTAATTTTCTCATTGCTGAAACAAAATGCCTGACAGTAGCAGCTAAAGGAAGGAAGGGTTCATGGTCAAGGCAGGAAGGCAGGTGCCCAGAGGGTGAGCTCACATTTCTGGTCGGTTGCAGACCCGCCCACAGTGTAGTACCACCACCCATGTTCGCAGTGGGTGGTCCTGTCTCAGCCTAACCTAGAAACTACCTCCAGAGACATGCTCAGAGTTCTGCTTCCATGGTGATTTTGAGCAGTTAGACCCCAGCAGACAGGCAGGGTGTGACCCTGACCCTGAAGGCTTCTCTTTGCTGACCACAGCTGAAGATATCCTGCTTCCTTGCAAAAGCTCAGAGGCAAACAGCTAACAGCCTTCTGATTGGTAGTTCATGCTCTCCCTACAGCCTTCTGATTGGTAGTTCATGCTCTCCTTACAGCCCCCTCCCCTTTGCAAAGCCCCTTTTCAATGTTGAGTCTCTTTTGGGCACTGTTCTGTTGTGGAGGAGCTCTGGGTCATCAGATACCTTGGCCACCCATCTTGCTCTCCTTCCCCCGCTGCTTAATAAACTTCTTTCAGTTTTTCTCTCACTGGCTGCAAGCGTCATTTGCTGGACTTATCATGCAGGAAGCCAGCATTAGCCAGTGGTGGTGTGTGTCCTGCTGACCATGTCATCTCTGCACTGACACCAAGCTTTCCTGAGATTCTTGACCAGACTTCATCACACTTAAGGAGACCACCAGGGTCTCAGTGCCAAATCGCACCAGGCTGACAATCAAGACCAATCATCGAAGTGTAGTAATGGAGGCTGCACTCTGCAGGAAGAAGGGACAGGTGATGATAGAGAGAGAAGGCTGGTAGGCAGGAAAGATGGTGGGGTGGAGTCCTCCCTTCTTAGGAATGTCCAGGTCTCCAGCATAGTTCCAGCCATCTCTTGTGGAACTGAAATTGAGTTCCCCCATCAAGTATGTGTGGTACAGGAAGGGGAGGACATGACATTGGGGCTCAGAGAAACAGTGGGGGCTAGCCACTGGCCGTGGGGTTGGATCTCAGTTCAAGTTCCATTGCTTTCTGTGGAGCGGCTCATATCTGCTTAGAATCAAACCAAAGCAAGCATCTTGCCCCGGGCCCTGCCTCTGTCATGAACACTGCAGGATTCATGTCCTCTTCTCTTGACTCACATCTACTCAGAACCCAAACCCTGGCATATTTTTTTTTCTTTATTCAGCTACTAAGAGAAGTTACATGTAATATACACAAATCACTCATTTTCAACCCCGTTATTATTATTCTCCATTTAAATTGGCTTCCGGGAATCCTAAGCTCCATTTAACATTTTTCATTATTAAATGCAACCTGCTAATGATTCTGCTAGCACCCTAGCTGTTTCAGGGACGTTGTTTTCACTTCATGCAGAATTACAAAAACCTTGTTCACTATTTATTTAGGCCAAGGAGTCTCATTTTAATGGGCAGCCATTAGGTTTGCCTTCAGGGAAGATTTATTTTTTATTTACACTTGCTACCATGAGACAAATGAGGCAGTGCAGGTTAAGGGTGATTAATGATGGAGTTTCTGAGGCACAGGGATCCCCTGCAGAATAATGTGAGGTCACCAGAGGAGTTCAATGTCCCCTCAAGGTTGTTTTCTGACTGAACAGCCACCCTGGCTCCCACCATTTGTCATGTCTTGTGGTCACAGTTCCCTGGGTTGCTTTGGTAGCAGACGTTGTCCTTGTCACCAAAGCTTTGTTTATTGCCTCGCCTTTAATCTGGTTACCCAGCACAGGGAGATGGTTGGGAGCAATGAATTAACAACTGCCTGCTTTTCAGCTTCATCACTGAGTTTAATCAAGGTGGCCTCTACCCTGCTGCCAGTTATCCTTGCAAATATTCCAAAGTAAGCACCACTGAACTGTCCGGGGCCCTACTGCACACTCGTTATTTAGAAAACTAAAAGGTATTTGTTTTATTTATTTATTTATTTATTTTATTTATTTATTTTTTATTTATTTTTATTTTTAAGGGATTCTACAATACAATGACACAGCTGTTTGCAGATAACAATGATGTTACTCAGTATGTCATACAATTAGGTAATTGGTGCATTTTGCAAGTATCTATGTCCAAATTTTGAACAACCCAAGGTTCCCATTGTCCAGTTGGAGAAGCTTGTATGCACAGGCATGTTGATCAATCAGGTGTCCAGACTATATTCCTATAGTCTCATGATTCACCCCTATCTCTCCAC
>VZQC01006419.1:1450626-1486015 GCA_009823505.1 Rhizomys pruinosus
TTTTTTTTTTTTTTTAATGTAGGCACTTAGAGCTATAAACTTCCCTCTTAGGACTGCCTTTAAAGTGTCCCATAGGTTTTGCTGTGTTGTATTATCATTGTTATTCAGTTCCAGGAATGTTTTTATTTTGTTCTTTATTTCATCCCTGACCCATTCATTATTCAGAAGAGTGTTGTTTAGTCTCCATGTGTTCTTGTACGGTGTAGGGCTTATCCTGGTATTGATATTGAGTTTTATTGCACTGTGGTCTGATAGAATGCATGAGATTATTTCAATCTTTTTGTATTTGTTGAGTTTTTCCCTGGTATTTATTTTTATTTTAGGTGTATGTGTATTTTACCTGCATGTTTATAAGTGCAACCTTGCCATGCAATGGCTGTGGAGACCAGAAGAGCGCATTGGATCCTCTAGAACTGCAGTTATGGATGATTGTTAGCTATCATGTTTGTGCTGGGAATCGAACCTGGGTCCTCTGCAAGAGCAGCCAATGCTCTTAACCAATGAGAGCCATCTCTCTATCCTGGATTTCATGTTTTAATGAAAATTATTACTCTCCTCTTGTAAACACACTCTAAAATGATTTTGATCCATGTGGACTGTGTTCCTTCTATCAGTGTTGGGTTTTTATTCTTGTTTGGGTAATTACGATACTCAAATGAGTGATGAGTAGGTTGATGTGTGACTGGAGGAGACACACTGGAATGCAGTGTGCAGAATAATGAAAAGTGGACACATCCGGGAGAGAGCTGGGCACGGAGGCAATGGAAAGGCCAAACTTGTGTTGACAGATAGCCCTGGGGGGCAGCGGGAGGCAGGGTGTAGGCATTCGGAGCCAGATCTTAGCGGGAACAGAGCCAGTACCATCGGGGAGGAAGGCAGTCACATGGCCAGACATACATTTGGAGCGGAGTACAGAGGGTTGGGCTCACCCCACAGACAGAAGGTAACTCCAGAAGCAGTCACACCTCAAGGGGAAGGCAGCAGGGCACAGACACTTAGCCAAGATGCCAAAGCCGCAGGCTTGCTTGGAGCCCCTCCCCCTTCCCAGCAGCTGCGTGGGAAGGCCGATGTCTTTGAAGGTCAGACTGGTGGGAGGACAGGCAGAGCGGCAGCTGGGAAGAGAGCTGAGGCTTCCGGCCTGGGGTTACCCAGTCTTTAGACATTGCAATTCCAGCTTTGTCTATAGATGTGCCGGGCCACTTTTCTAGCTACCCAGGAACCCGCCGGCCTGTTTAAAGACTTGGCTTTCTGGGATGAGGAGCACCACCTCTGCAAACAGGGGTGTGTAGTCAAGGAGGGCAGAAAGTCCAGTTAAAGACTGCCTTCTCTGCATGACGGCCTCGACGGGGCTTCCTGGTTCACTAGACCTTCTTGGTGTCTTTCCAAGAGCAGGCTGTATCTATTCCTCCTACTCATAGGCCTAGTCCTAACACACCATACTTAGCACAAGGAAAGATTTAGGAAATTGAATTCAGTGACTGCAATCAAGGACTAAGTGAGGACTCGTAGAACAGAGCCTGCAAAGTTGGGGTAGCCCTGTGCATTACTCAATTTTCTTTTTTTTTATTGATGCTTTGTGCATTTCATACATCATTTTCCAATTCAGATCAGGCATATTTCCCTTTCCTTCCCCCCCCACCCCCACCCCATCCCAGATCATGCATTCTGCCATGACTGTCCTGCATCTCTCTCAGTTTATTATTTTTTTTTTCATTTTTTGGCTACAAGTGATAATCCATGAGTACAAGCATCCTTCATGTAAAACCAATTTGTAGGCTGTTGTGCCCAAATCCCCACAGCCCCACCTTCCAGCGGGGGGTGAGGGGTTGTATGTTCAATCAAGTTGATCAAATGAGTGTCCAGACTACATTGCTGTAGTTTCACCATTCACCCCAATCGCAGCCCTTACATTCTACCAGACATTACTCAATTTTATACAATCAAAAAGGAAGAAGGAAAGAAGTTCTTACTCCTATTGTGGGGGGTCTGTGATGGGTAAGAGCATCATGGCAGAGAGGACATGGCAGAGTAGCTGGGAGCAGGAGAGGGGGAGGAAAAGGAAGGCCTGGGGACAGGGTAACCCTTCAAAGACACACCCGAGGTGACCTATGTCCTCCAACAAAGTCCTGCTTCCTAAGAACTCATTCAGCTGTGAACTTACCTGCAGTGACCTATGTCCTCCAACAAAGTCCTGCATCCTAAGAACTCATTCAGCTGTGAGCTCACCCACAGTGACCTATGTCCTCCAACATAGTCCCGCATCCTAAGAACTCATTCAGCTATGAGCTCACCCGCAGTGACCTATGTCCTCCAACAAAGTCCTGCATCCTAAGAACTCATTCAGCTGTGAGCTCACCTGCAGTGACCTATGTCCTCCAACAAAGTCCTGCATCCTAAGAACTCATGCAGCTATGAGCTCATCAGTGGGATGATTAATATAGTGCTGAAACTGGTAGACTTAAGATCCAGTCACTTCTGGATAAACTGCTGGCTGGGGACTAAGCCTTCAACACAGGACCCTTTTAGGGGGACACATCATATCTAGTACGAACCCTAACAACCAGTGCCAAGACTGCCAGTAACTGTTGCAAGGCTAATGTCCCCAGTTGGGGTCTAGATTCAGCCTAGAACCTGGTAAGGCTGTGCTCAGAGCTATGTAGTGATGGCGCCACTCTGCAGTTTGCCAACCTTAGCAATGGAAAAGATGGATCCATAATTTTAGTCATATGTTTTCTCTGATGCTGAGGAGTAAATCCAAAGCCTCATTCATGCTAAACTACGGTGTCTCTACAGGGTTAATCTCCAGCCCCCATTTTTGTTTTTGGTTTGTTTGTTTGTTTTATTAGGAATAACTATTTCAGAGGGCTGGGTTTTGTTTCATTGCTATCCATCATAAAGCTTACTGGTTTAAAAGAAACAGCATCCACATGGTGGCTGAGAACCATCTGAAATTCCAGTTCCTGGAGAACTCCAGTTCCAGGGGAATCCGACACCCTCTTCTGACCTCCGCGGCATTGCACGACATGGGTGCACAGACCTACATGCAGACAGTACATTTATACACATACAGAAATAAATAAAAAATAAATAAATAAAAAGAAACAGCAATTATGTTCCTTGATTCTGTGGATTTGCTGGGTGACTTTTTCCAGTCTAGGTGGGCTGGCGTGGGGCTGTCTGGTCTACAGTGGCCTCAGCCACATGGGTAGGATGATGAGTGAGTGCCTGGGAAAGGAGAGGGGTCCCGTGTGTGTGTGTGTGTGTGTGTGTGTGTGTGTGTGTACTCATGGTCCTGTGTGTGTGGAAGCCACAGGCCTATCTTGGATGACATTCTTCAGAGACATGGTCTCTCATTAGGACCAGGGACACTACCAGTTCAACGAAGCCATCTGCCCAGAGAATACCAGAGATCCCCCTGCCTCCTCCCTGCTTCTGCAATTACAACCATGTGCAGCTATGACCAGATTTTTATGTTTGTTCTGGGGGTCCAAACTCAGATCTTTTGATCAACTGAGCTGTCTCCACAGCCCAGGAAAGGGACCTTAGGTGGGGCAGTCCATTAGTTCTTCCTGTGGATTCTGGTCATTCAACAGATTTGCACATCAGTCTCAAGGTCCCAACTTCCTGCTGACTTTGTTATTATCACTGTCAAAGCCAAGATATGGTCCAATTTATGTTCATAAAGAAGAAATTGATTCCAATCTTTGACAGGAAAATTGTAAGAATCACATTGAGAAGTGCACCTGCTTGAGTAGGCAGTGCACAGGCCATCATTGTAACCCGCCATCATTCCCTAGATGTTGTTTGTCCATCTTCATGTGTTCAAGGTGTGATGTGCTTGTTTGTCGGTATGTGGGCATATGTTCATGTGTGGGTGTATGTGTATGTGCAGTCCTAAGATTGATCAGACCCATTCTCAGTTGCTTTTGTGCCTCATTTGTTGAGGCAGAGGCTCTCAATCAAACCCAGAGCTCACTGATATGGCTAGTCTGGATAGACAGCTTGCTCTAGGGAATCCTCTCTCTGACCTTCTAAGACTGGAGCTACAGGATATCCACCATGCCCACCCAGTGTTTACGTGAACCCTGGGGATTTGAATTCTGGTCCTTGGGCTGGCATAACAAGCACTTTAACTGCTGATCCACCTCCCCAGTGACCTAATTAGTTGGTGTCTGCCCAGGTTTTCCACTGTGGAATTACTCTCAATGTCTATACACTCTTTGAAACTGAGTCATGGAGACCCATCCACGTGGGGACAGGAGAATTAAGCTCCCATGAGGCAGAACTTACGTGAACCACGTGCAGTCCTTCTGCAGCTAATCACTCCCTTTTCTTAGTTTTAAACTATTTCTGTGATCTTAGTGCCAATCCTCTTCGTCACGATATTTGACTCTTCTATTCATGTTTGTCTGTCTGGTTTATAAATATTCCAAAGAAACAGCTTTTAGTATTAAAAAAACTACCTTAACATTTCTCTCTTAGAGATGTTCATTTTTGTCCCTACTTCCTTTATTGCCTTTTGAACTCAGCCTTCTTTGCTTTCAGTTTGCTATTCATTTTAAACCTTTCCTTTAAAAGCTGATTTTTTAAATTGCTCTTTTTTTGCCAATATATTTATTTAAGTTACAGCTTTCCCATTAAACATGACTGAGATGGGTGAGTCACCAAAGCTCTATATGTCTTAATTATATTTGCAAATATTTCGAACTGTTTTAAATTTTTTGTTGCTTTTACTTATTTGTGTGTCTTGTATTTGTGTGTGTGTGTGTGTGTGTGTGTCTGTGTGTGTGTATGTGTGGGTGCATGTGTGTGTGTGTGTGTGTGTGTGTGCACAAGCATGGGATTGCACACATATGGAGGTCAGAGGACAAGTGGTTCCAGTGACTCCTCTCATTCCCCTGATCTGGGTGCCAGGGATTGGACTCAGATTGTCAGGCTTGGAGGCAGCAGGCTCCTTTACTCCACTGAGCTATCTTGAACCTCCAAAAAGTGTCTTAAATTTTTCATTATGTTTTTTTCTTTGATACATACTTTCTTTAAGAATGTTGGTTTTTGAAGTATTCTCCTATGATTGTCTGGATCTTTTCATTGTCTGTTGTGATGTTTCCCCTTTCATCACCAATGCTATTGATTTGGAGTTGCTCTTTCTTTCTTTTGGTTAACTGGGTGTGGTGGTTTGAATGACAGTGTCCCCCATAGGCATTAAGTATTCATATATTTTGTCTCCAGTTGGTGGCACTGTTCTTGGAGGTCTTAGAAGGTGTGGCCATGCTGGAGCAAATAGTTCATTGGGGGTGGGCTTAGTGAGTTTAATGAGCCTTGTGATCTCCAGTCTCTCTCTCTCTCTATCTCTCTTGATTTCTTGTGCTCATTGTGAGATGTGCCCCTTGCCTTGCTGCTCCAGCCCCAGCCACCATGCTTCCCACCACAATGGACTCTGATTGCCTGGAACCATCAAAATAGTAAGCTCAAATAAACTCTTCTTTTTAAGTTCCCTTGGTCATGGTGGTTTATCACAGCAACAGAAAAGTGACTAATACACTGGGATAGAGGTCTGTCTATTTTGTTTATCTTTTCAAAGAACCAGCTTTAGGATTCATTGATTTTTTTTATATTGTTTCTATTTCATTGATTTCTGCTCTGATTTTTGTTATTTCTTCTTGTCTGTTAGGTTTAGGGTTCATTTGTTGTTGTCTCTCAAATGTTTTTAGCTGCAGTGTTAGATCATTTATTTGTTCTCTTTCTGTTTTTTTTTTTTTTTTTTTTTTTTTTTTTAGGGCTATAAATTTCCCTCTTAGGACTGACTTGAATGTATCCCACAGGTTTTGTTGTGTTGAAGAAGGAGATTGAAAATGACATCAAAAGATGGAAAGACCTCCCATGCTCATGGATTGGGAAAATTAAATATAGTAAAAATGTCCATTCTACCCAAATTAACATACAGGTTCAATGGAATCCCAATCAAAATCCCCATGAGCTTTTTCACAGACTTAGAAAAAAAATCCTTAAATTCATATGGAAAAACAACAGACCATGAATAGCTAAAGCAACCCTGAGTGAAAAGTGAAATACTGGGAGGATTACATTACCAGACCTCAAGCTATATTACAGGGCTATAATCATAAAGACAGCCTGGTACTGGCAAAAAACCAGAACCATTGACAAATGGAAAAAATTGAAGACTGAAACTTGAGCTCATATAACTTCAGCCACCTCATATTTGACAAAGGGACCAAAAAAGCTCCATGGAGGAAAGACAACATCTTCAGCAAATGTTGTTGGAAAAATTGGATCACCATGTGTAGAAGAACAAGATTAAACCCCTACCTCTCACCCTGTGCAAAAATAAACTCCAAGTGGATCAAAGATCTCAACCTGAAACCTGAAACCCTGAAGGTGATAGAAGAAAAAGTTGGCAGCAACCTACAAGACATAGGTGTAGGAAAAAGACTTCCTAAATCAGACAGCAGCTGCACAGGAAATAAGGACAACAGCTGACAAGTGGGACCTCATCAAACTAAAAAGCTTTTGTCCAGCTAAAGAAACAATCAAGAAAGTGAAGAGAAAACCCACAGAGTGGGAGGAAATCTTCACTACTGATACATCTGAAAGAGCATTAACATCCAGAATATATAAACTACTTAAAAAACAAAGAAGTAAGAAAACAAATGACCTACTCAAAAGATGGAGTAAAGAGATGAACAGAGACTTTACCAGTAAGGAAGTAAAGATGGCTGAGAAACATCTTAAAAAGTGTTCAGCATCATTAATAATTAAGAAAGTGCAAATTAAAACCATACTAAGATATCATCTCACTCCAAAAGACTATCCAAGATCAAGAAAACAAAAGACACCAAATGCTGGAGAGGTTGTGGGGAAAGGGGAACACTCATCTACTGCTGGTGGGAATGTAAACTGGTACAACCACTGTGGAAAGCAGTGTAGAGAACCCTTAAAAACTCAAAATGAGCCTACCACCTGACTCAGCCATACCACTTCTGGGTGTATACCCATAAGACACATCCTACCTCAAAGATACATGCACGGCTATGTTTATTGCAGCTCTCTTCATAATAGCAAAGAGCTGGAACCAACCCAAATGCCCCTCAACTGATGACTGTATAACAAAAATGTGGTACATCTACACAATGGAGTTCTATGCAGCAGTAAAGAAAGATGACATCATGAGCTTTGCTGGTAAATGGATGGCACTTGAAGCCATGATTCTAAGTGAAGTAACACAGTCCCAGAAAAAAAAATGGTGAATGGTTTCTCTCATTTGTGGATGCTAACACCAAATCCCCAGTTGGGAGGCAAACTGAGCAACTTTGTGATTATATTTCATTGTATCTGAAAGCAACTGTGCTATTATAATGTGAGTCTCTTAATGGGCTCTAGAATTGTCCTGCCACTTGCATTCACACATTGTAATTACCATATATGGATGGTGGATGTGTATTCATATTCTAAAAAAATATGAATGCAAAGTTGCACATCTTTTTACCTGCACACAACTTTACTGTTAAAATGTGAATCTCTAAATGTGTTTTGGAATTAACCTATAGTTTATTTTCAGAATTTATAATTTTGATTTATGTATGGAGTGTATATATGCATATTTTGGAATAATATAAAATTAAAGGGAACAAGAAAAGAGAGAGAAAAACCTATCCAAAGAACTGACCAAAACAGTAAACTTGTACATTGAAAAGTTTATAAAAGACTGAGAAAAAGATGCAAGACAGGACTTAACATGTATGACAGAGTCCATGAGCTCTGGCAGGGGGTGGGAGAATATAAGCGGTGGGCATGGATGGGGGAATGAGTCTAAATTTGATTAAGAAATGTTGAATGAATGTACTCAATAAAAATTAACTTAAAAAAAGAATGTTGGTTTTTATATGTCATGATACTTTATGTTGTTGATTTTTAGTTTATTTCACTATGGTAAAGAAACGATTTATAAAATTTTGATACTAGAACTTTCAAGACTAGCTTCATTCCTGAATTTTAACTGATTTTAGAAGGCTCCATCTGCTCTTTGATAGCACCTGGCTTTGGTGACCACTGGTGTCTTCTTCTATAAGTTGAACTTTGGATAGTCATGCTACAATTTAATTTCATCTAATTTACTTTTGATTTCTCTGTTGGTTATTGTGGTGGTTTGAATGAGTGTCCCCCATAGGCTTTAAGTATTCAGACATTTTGTCTCCAGTTGGTGGCACTGTTTTTGGAGGTCTTAGCAGGTGTGGCCATGCTAAAGGAAGTTTGTCACTGGGGGCAGGCTTAGTGAGTTTAACAAGCCTCGTGGTCTCCAGTTGCCCTTTCTCTGCTTCCTGTGCTCATTGTGAGATGTGACCCTCGGCTTCCTGCTCCAGCTCCAGCCGCCGTGCCTCCCGCCACAATGGACTCTAATTCCCTGGAACCGTCAATCATAAACTCAAATAAACTCTTCCTTTTATAACTTCCTTTGGTCATGGTGTTTTATCACAGCAACAGAAAAGTGACTAATACAATTATCAAGGAAGGGAAGCAGAAATCCAATTAGACACATTGATTTGTCTACTTCTTTTAGTTTTGTTATTTTTAGACATTTTTTTGTTAATTTTTATCAAGCACATTTCATACAACATTTCTTTTTTTTTAATTTTTATTTTTGTATGTGTATGAATGTATTGTCTGCATGAAGGTCTGTGCACCCGTGTCATGCAATGCCACAGAGGTCAGAAGAGGGTCTCAGATTACCCTGGAACTGGAGTTCTCCTGGAATTGGAGGTACAGATGGTTCTTAGCCTCCATGTGGGTTCTGGGGATGGAACCCAGGTCCTCTGCAAGAGCAGTTGGTGCTCTTAACTGCTAGGTTATCTCTCCAGCCCCTTCATACAACATTTCTTAATCAAATTTAGATTCATTCCCCCATCAGTGCCCACCCCTTACATCCCCCTGCCCCCCCACCAGAACTCATGGATTCTGTCATACATGTTAAATCCTGTTTTGTACCTTTTTCTCAGTCTTTTATAACCTTTTGGATGCACAAGTTTTCTGTTTTGGTCAGTTCTTTGAACAGGTTTTTCCTCTCTCTTTTTTTGTTCCCTTTAGTTTTATATTATTCCAAAATATGCATATGTAACACTTCACACAGAAATCAAAATTACAAATTCTGAAAATAAACTGTAGGTTAACTCCTAAACACATTTAGAGATTCACATTTCAAGAGTAAAGTTGCATGCAGGTAAAAAGAAGTTTAACTTTACATTCTTTTCTTTTTTAGAATATGAATACATATCTTCCATCCATATATGGTAATTACAATTTGTGAATACAAATGGTAGGACAATTCTAGAGCCAATTAAGAGATTCGCATTATAATAGCACAGTTGCTTTCAGATACAATATAATAATAAAGTTATTGATTTTATGTGTGCACACAGGAGTGCGTGTGCTCGTCTCTGTGTGTGTGTGTGCACCCACCACAATGCACATGTGGCGATCAGAGAACAGCTTGCAGAAGTCTTTTCTCTCTCTCTCTTTCCACCAAGTCAGTCCTGGGGATTGAACTCAGGTTGTTTAGCAACTATTGCTCTTCCTCTTCCTTTTCTTTCTCCTTCACCCATCTCTCATCCTCTCCATCTTTCACTGTCTTCTTCCTCTTCTTTTTTTGTGACACTGGGAATTGAACTTGTGACCCAAGAGCCCAAAAAGTGAGCCTCTATTTTGTAATCAATTTTCTACGCTTCTATTGTGATAGCATTGAGCAGCTTCTTAAAAATATGGTAGGAATTTTAATTGGAGAATCAAAACACTTAGCTTATTTTTGTTCTTTCTCTTTATTTGTTGAACTTTTCATAAAAGTTGGTCAATCTTTTTATTGAATTTTTTATGTGTTTTTATTGAATTTTATGTGTTTTACATAATTTTCAGCCAGTCTTAATCGCCATTATGCCTGCTTCTCTCTTGGCACCATCTCTCACCAACCCTCAGAGTTCACACCTTCTGTCATGAGTGCTGGAGTCCACTGTGCCAAATTACTCTCCCTGCCCATTCCTCAGTGCCAGCTCCTCCCCTGAGCTCTAGTCAGCCTATCCAGAGTCTCATTCTAATAAGCCCAGGTCTTCTTCACCAGACCACCATCTGCTGCCAATATTTTCTCAGCCAAGTCTGGACTCTGCTACCCACTGTTCTTGCTGGGTTTCTGTCCAGCTGAGCTTACATGGGTCTCGTGCATGCTGATACCAATGCTGTAGGTTCATATGAACAGGGTCCCAGGAGCTTGTAGGATTCATTTCCATTTGGTCTTGCATAGCCTCTGTGGCTCTTACAATCTTTCTGCCCACTATTCTGCAATGTTCCCTGAGCCCTGGGTGTATGAAGCTGAGTATAGGTAACCCATTCATGGAACCACACTGTGTAGACTCTGAATCTTCATGGTTTGGCCATTCAGGCCCTTTTGGGTTCCTGGTTTCCTGTTGCATGGAGGAGCTTCCTTAATGAGAGTTAGGAGATAGTTAATGCCTTCATGGGTCCTTGTTCTATTATGCTTGGGTCTTCTGTGTAGAGGTCGCATTGTAGACACGTCACCTAGGCATGAGCCATTAACAGACCATGTCGCTGTGTACGTCCTTTTGTGGAACTCTGTACTATTTTCATCTGGAGCAAAAAGAAGCTACTTTTATGAGTGGTGTCTGGGATATTTCTCAGAAAAATTCTTTAGGAGTTAGTAAAATGTTACCTTAGCCAAGGGATATGTCCATGTTGTGAAATTGTCTAAGGTCTGTAACCTCTCCAGATGTGTGCCTCTGGCTATGTTAACGTTATCTTACCACACACGAGTTTCCTTCCACTGAGTGGGCTTTAGGTCCACTTGGTTAGCCATTGACTTTCCCAGAGCTAGAAGTGCTGCTATTGCGCCAGTGTCTTATTCTGTGCTGGCCATTGACGTGGATATTTGGTACTGAGACTCGTTGGACCTAGGGAAGGTCTCCCTTAGTGGCTTCCATAGTTCTCTCCACAGCTATGGGAGCTAGCCTTCATGGGTGGTGGCTTCCATGTCAGATCCAGCTCCATTGCTCACGATCCTGTCTCTGAAGTATGTCCTGTCCTTATCTCTCCTCTCTCCCGCCCTCCCTCCATGTCTTCTCCACCTTTTCTCCATTTAAATTCTCCCCATTTCTCCCTTAATACAGCCAGTCTCCTATGGCCCTACTTCTTTTCGGCTCCTTTTTCCCTCTTTATTCCCCTTTTTCCTTCTGTAACCCTTCTACTCCATTCCCATTTAGATACCCTGATTTTATCCATTCCTCCCTTAGTAACATCTGTCACCAACTAGCCTTCTGTCTCAGGTCCATTTTTTTCCCTTTACCTTCCTGGTTCCTTTTCATCTCACTGATTCCTGCAGTTACATCATGATGTATACTTACAAACATGGATTTGATGCTAGGATCCACAAATGAGAGATGATGTACCTTGTTTGTTTTTCCGAGTCTGTGCTAATTCACTTAACAGTTTCTAGTTTCATCCATTTACCTGCAGATTTCATGATTTGGTCTTTCTTTACTGCTGTATGGAACTCCATTGTGTAAATGTACCACATTTTTGTTACCTACTCATCAGTTGAGAACACTTGCATTGCTTCCAGCTCTTGGCTATTGTGAAAAGGGCAGCAATAAACATGGATATGAATGTATCTCTTCAATAGGATGAATCCATTGGGTAAACACCCAGGGGTGGTGTGACTGCATCAATCAATTGGTAGGTTCATTTTCAGCCTTTTAAGAGTTCTCCACACTGCTTTCCATAGGGGTTGCATGAGTTTGCCTTCTCACCAGCAGCGAATGAGTATTCCCCTTTCCCTACAACTTCTCCAGCACTTGGTATCATTTGTGTTCTTGATCATAGTCAGTCTTACTGGGATAAGATGAAATTTAAAGTAGTTTTAATTTGAATTTCCTTAATTACTAATGATGTTGAATACATTTTAAGATGTTTCTTAGCGATATTCTTCTCTTGATAACTCTCTGTTCAGATCTTTAGCCTATCTTTTAATTAGGTCATTTGTCTTCTTGGTCTTTTGTTTTTGAGTAATTTATATACTCTGGATGTTAGACCTCTGTCAGATGTGTCAATGCTGAAGGTTTCCTCCCATTCTGTGGGTTTTCTCTTCACTTCTTTGATTGTTCCTTTCACTGTACAGAAACTTTTTAGTTTAATGAGGTCCTGCTCCTTGATTATTGACCTTATTTCCTATGCAACTACTCTCTGATTTAGAAAGTCTTTTCCTACACCTATATCTTATAGGTTACTACCAATGTTTTCTTCTAACATTTTCAGAGTTTCAGGCTTCACATTGAAGTCTGATTCATTTAGACTTGACTTTTGTGCAAGGTGGAAGGTAGGGGTTTAGTTTCATTCTTCTATAAGTGGTGATCCTGTTTTGCCAGCACAATTTGCTGAAGATACTGCCTTTCCTCCACGGAGTGTTCTTGGGTCCTTTGTCAAATATCAGGTGACTCAAATTGCATTTACTCAAGTTTGGGTCTTCAAATTTGTTCCATTGATCTAGACGTCAATTTTTATGCCAGTACCATGATGTATAACTATAGTTCTGTAATATAGTTTGAAATCTGGTATAGTTTCTTCTTTGTTTTTTTGAGTAGCTTGTATACTCTGGAGATTAATGCTTTGTCAGATGTATCTGCTGTGAAGGTTTCCTCCCATTCTGTGGGTTTTCTCTTCACTTCCTTTATTGTTTCCTTTGATGTACAGAAGCTTTTGAGTTTAATGAGGCTCCATTTGTCAATTGACGATCTTATTTCTTGTGCAGCTGCTGTCTGATTTAAGAAGTCTTTTCCTACACCTACATCTTGTAGTCTGCTGCCAAGTTTCTCTTCTATCACCTCCAGAGTTTTGGATTTCACGTTGAGGTCTTTGATCCATTTGGAATTGACTTTTGTACAGGGTGAGACGTAGGGGTTTAATTTCAGTCTTCTACAGGTAGTGATCCAGTTTTGCCAACACCACTTGTTGAAGATGCTGTCTTTCCTCCAATGTGTCTTCTTGGCCTCCTTATCAAATATGAGATGGCTGAAATTGTATGTGCTCAGGTTTGGAACTTCAATTTTATTCCATTGGTCAACTGGTCTGTTTTTGTGCGCAGTTAACCAAGCTGTTTTTATGACGAGAGCCCTGTAGTATAGGTGTGATGTCCTGGGAGAAGCGATCCCCCCGGTATTGCGCTTTTCACCAGAGTTGCTTTGGCTATTCGGGTTTTTTGTTTTTCCAAAAAATGAAATTTGAGGATGTTATTTTTCCAAACCCGATGAAGAAGCTCTTGGGATTTTTGATTGGGATTCAAATTAAATCTATATACAAGTTTAGGTAGAATGGACATTGTACTATATTAGTTTCTCCCAATCCACGAGCATGGGAGGTTCGTCCATATTCTGATGTCTTCTTTCAATTTCCTTTTTCAGAGGGTTAAATTTTTTGTTGTAGAGTTCCTTGGTTCTTTGGTTAGGTTTTGTTCCTAGGTAGTTTTTATCTGTTTTGAGGCTATTGTGAGTTGGGAAAGGTTCGCCTTGTATTCTTTCTTCAGTTGCCTACTGTTGGTGTAAGAAAAGGGGCTACTGATTTTTTTCTAGGTTTATTTTTATCCTGCCACATTACTGAAGCTCCTAATCGTTTCTTCTAGGAGTTTCTTGGCGGAGTTCTTAGCATCCCGTTGAAGAAGAAAGAAAAAAATGAATCACCAGAAGATGGAGACAAAGATCTGAAAAGAGACTTCACAGAGGGCGACTTTAGCGTGGCATGAGAAACACCGTAGAAGTGTTCAACATCGCTAATGATTAAAATAATGCAAATTAAAAAACAACTTAAGATACCATCTTACTACTTTCTCCAGTAAGACTGGCTAGATCAAGAAAACAAATGATAATGCCAAGTGCTGGAGGAGGGTGGTGGGGAAGGGGAACACTCATTACATTGCTGGTGGGAAGGGTAAACAGTTGCAGCCACTTTGGAAATCATTGTGGAGAACCCTTAAAGACTCAAAATGATCCTGCCATTTGAACCAGTCACACCACTCCTGGGTAATATACCTAGAAGACGCATCTTACTACAGAGAATACATCACAGCAGTTTATTGCGCGCTCTGTTTTCACAATATCAAAAAACTGGAAGCAACCCAAATGGCCCTAAACTGACGAATGGATGACAAAATGTGGTACATATACACAAATGGAATTCTATGCAAGCGGTAAAGAAAGAACAACATCATGAACTTTTTTCAGGCAAATTTGTGGAGCTAGAAGAACATCATGTTACGTGAAGTGAACACAGTCCCCGAGAAAAACAACGACAATAGTATACTCATAATGGATGCTAGTACCATAACCCATTATAAATATTTCTTGTGGAGAGGATGCATATTAAAAGAACAACAGAAAGATTGCATCAGAATACTGACTGAAAATGGTGGATCCGGAGAGGGTGGGAGGGGTGGGAAGGGACAACGGGTGGTACAGTTCGATTGGTGCATTATTTAATTGACATGAGTTCAACAACAGTGGGCCAGTTTTGCCCTGACTCTGTCTACAGGATACATTGTTTTTTAGGACTTAGTAAAAGTAAAAGAAAACATGTGTATATTAATCACATTGGTTTGAAAGACTGAAGAAAAACGTTAATGCCTCTGAGTTAATTGGTGATATAAACTGCTGTTGTACACATTAACTTTAATTAAAAACTGTAACAATTACTTTGGGATTGGATAAACAAATGTTCTCTATAATTATGATGTCATATAGTATGACCTGGTGACACTCTCTTTCACCTATAGGATGATTTAATTTATAATTTAATTCAAAAATAAAGTTTGTTTCACACAAAGTTAATCACATAAAAAACAGAACCAACCTAAAACAGCATGGGTTACTTGATGAAAGCGGTGCCTTGATTCCACCTATAGGTATATATAATAATACAACTGCTTTCTTGAGATCTCATGGGTCAAAAAATAAACCTAAAATAAAAAAGGGGGATATATTAAATAGGAAAACTTTTTGTCAAAAAACCTTGGAATCCAAAGCGTAAAAACTTACTATGGGAAATGATTTGTATGTTCTAACAGGCCAGATTATCACCAACTAAAGGCTGAGAAAGAAAATGCAAGGCTTGGCAGGAGCAGAAGTAAACCAAGAAAGCCCCAGCAGAAGGATTGACTCTCTGGGCATTGAAGGGAAGAAATGCCTCAGTTTGCTGCAGACACCAGGACCCTCTCTGGAATCCTACTGGTAACAACAATTTTTTTTTTAATGAATCCTAACGACGCCTTACCATTCAGGTGCCACAAAGTTTAAATACAAGAGACTTTCTTAACTCCCGCCCCCCATGAATAAGGAGAAATATGAGATGGTGAGGTCGTTCTCCAGCTGTAGATGGGAGCCAGCGGTTATAGAGGAGTATCTTGTAAAATCAGTAAACTGCCTTCTTTTGGATTGACTAATGGACATAGAAACTGTGAGGGGGATTATTTCTCTATTCAAGAACAAATATAATGCTAAAGTCTCCTAAGCTACACTAAACAAAATATATTAATACAGGAGCGCTTATATCACCAATGGATTATTCTGCCAAGGGATGTTGTCAGAGGAGCCAAGCCCCACAAAAAGGTAAAGGCTCCTTGCATCCAAACTGGGATATCTGCGGAAGAGAGGCGATAAAGGCCCGGGGTTGAAGACCTGATATAAACATGGGAAAGATGTATGGGACCGCACTTGCAAGTATACAGATTGTCTCTGCAATACCAGAGAGTGTTAACAAAAAGGCTAATAAACCAATAAAGCAAATAAAGGTCTCCTTGAGTCAAGCAAGACTCCTCTGGTCAGCACCAGCTACACCGCTATGCTGGAAAAGCGTGGCAGCAAGTGGCAGGCCTACATGTCCTGTATATATCCCAAATTAATTGGCTATTAGCTCTCTCCTTGGAGGAATAACCCATGGCTGATGCCATATGCTTACATCCTCTAATGGTCAAGAGATATTATAACCACAGTAAGACCCTGTCATTTTAACAAAAAAAATGTAATTCATGGATTAGCGTACCATCAAAACATCTGTGTATATAACAAAGTAAGCCTACCTAACAGTAGTAGTACTGTTTAAAATCCTATATATCTAATAGCTTGAGCTTCATTAGTAGGATTGAAAGGATAGATTAGTATATGTTTAAGTACCTATATGTCTAATTGCTTGTGTTCATTAGTAGGATTGAAGGTTATGCCTGGACAAGCTGGAAGCCCATGAAAGAAAAACAACCAGAATTGACTAGGGACCAAAATAACAGCTCTAGAGAAAGTATACTGTTTTGCTTCTCATCCACCTGTGCCCCTTTTCTAAGCCTAGGGAACAATCTGCGGAAGAGGGGGCGTGGTAGAATGTAAGGGCTACGATTGGGGTGAATGGTGAAACTACAACAATATAGACTGGACACTCATTTGATCAACTTGATTGAACATACAAGCCCCGCCCCTGCTGGATGGTGAGACCCATGAGCTGTGTGGGTTTGGGCACAACTGCTCATAAATTAGTTTTACATGAAGGATGCTTGTACTCACAGATTATCACCGTTAAAAAAAAAATGAAAACAAACAAAAAACAGAGAAAGACACAGAAAAGTTATGGCAGAATGCATGATCTGGGAAGGGTAGGGGTGGGGTGGGGTGGGGGGAAGGGAAGGGGATATATGCCTGAACTGAATTGGAAAATGATGTATGAAATACACAAAACATCAATTAAAAAAAAAAGAAATCCGGTATAGTAATCACCCCCTGCATTATTTTTTGTGCTTTGGATATCCAGGGTCTTTGTGTTTCCATATGAATTTTAGTATTTTTTTTCTAATTCTGTGAAGAAAGTCATGGTAAAATTGCAGTTAATTTATATATTACTTTGGGCAGGATGGTCATTTTTACTGTATTAATTCTTCAAATATATGAGCATGGAAGGTCCTTCCATCTTCTGGGGTCTTCCTCAATCTCTTTATTCACAGATTTAAAATTTTCATCAAAGAGATCTTTAATGTCTTTGGTCAGGTTTGCTCCTCAATATTTTTTGAGGCTATTGTGAATGGGAGGGTTTCTGTGTACTCCTTCAATTGCTTGTTATTGGCATATAGAAAGGCTACTGATTTTTGTAGAATAATTTTTAAACTACCACTTTACTGAAACTGTTCATTGTTTCTAGAAGTTTTCTGGTGGAATTTTTGGCATATCTTAGATATAATTTCATATCGTCTACAAAAAGTGATAGTTTGATTTCTTTTCCAATTACTAATCCTTTAATTTCCTTATCTTGTCTTATTGCTCTAGCAAGTGTTTCAAGCATTATATTGAAGAGAAGTGGAGATAGTGGGCAGCCATATCAGATTCCAGACTTTAATGGGAATGAGTCTCAGTTTTTTCCTTTCAAATGATAATGACTGTGGGTTTGTAGTATATAGCTTTAGGTATGTTGAGGTATGTTCCTACAGTCCAATTCCCTCTAGGACTTTAAATAAAGGCATGGCAATTTTGTCAAAGGCCTTTTTTGCATCAATTGAGATGACCATCTGGTTTTTGTCTTTGAGTCCATTTATACAATTGGGATTGGGATATATATCCATTATGATATATTCTTGGTTAATTGTCCCTTTGCTAAGAATGAAGTGACCCTCTTCAATTCTTCTGATTAGTTTTACTTTGAAATCTTTTGTATAATATTAGAATAGCAACTGTTGCTTGCTTCTTAGTGCCACTTTCTTGGAACATATTTTTCCCACTCCTTTACCTTGAGACAGTGCCTGTTCTTGAAGGTAAGATGGGTTTCTTGTAGATAACAAAAAGATGGATTTTATTTCTTAATCCATTTTACTAGTCTGTGCCTCTTAATTGGGCAGTTCAGTCCATTGATAGTTAAAGTTATTGAGAGAAGTATATTGCTTCCCATCATTTTACTTTCTGTTTGCATTCTTGGTCTAGATCTGTATTTCCACAATTATACCTTCATTAACTACTTTCTGTTGCTGCTTCAGTATAGTTGTTTCTTTCTTCTGCTCTTTGTATTCAAAGTATGAATACAAAGTATGCTCTGAAGGGCTAGTTTTCTGGATATGAATTCCTTTAGCATATTTATGTCATGAAAGATTTTCCTTTCTCTTTCAACTATAATAGACATATTTTTGCTGAGTAAAGTAGTCAGGGTTGGCATCTATAGTAATTTAGAACTGGGAATACTTTGGTCCAAGGTCTTTTGGCTTTCATTGTTTGCATTGAAATGTCAGCTGTAATTCTGATGAGTTTTCCTTTATATATGACTTGTTTTTCTTTTGTAGCTTTCAGTATCCTCTCTTTGTTTTGAACATCTAGTGTTTTTATTATGATATGGTGTGGGGCCTTTTTTTCTGATCCTGTCTATTTGGTGTTTCTATATGATTCTTGTATTCTTGTATTTGTATGGGTATGTCTTTCATAAATTTGGGGAAGTTTTCTTCAATCCTTTTGAAGATCTGGTTAATACCATTATCCTGAGATTCTTCTCTTTCCTCTATACCAATAATGTGTAGGTTTGGTCTTTTCATGGTGTTCCACATGTCCTCAATATTCCATTCCTATGTTTTTCTTTTTAAAAACATTCCATAATCTTTGCTTGAGCAGTTTAATTCTTCCACTTTGTCTTCCAGTCTTGATATTCTATTTTCTACATCATTCATTCTGTTACTGAGGCTTTCTCCAGTCCTTTACAGATGGCTTATTGAGTGTTACACTTCTTTTTTTATTTCGACCTGAGTTTTCTTCAGTATTTCTACCTCTTTTGTGAATTCCTTCTGAAGATTATCATTATCTTCTTTTATTTTGTCCCTATCTTCTTTTAGTTCTTTGATTTGTTTGCTTGTTCTTCAAATTAATTCAATTCTTTGATCATGTCTATGATAGTTCTTTTAAATTCTCTGTCCTGGGTTACATGGGGGCAGGGGGTAGGCTTCTCATTTTTAGCACTCTTCTACAGGACTGGTAGTATTTAGTGGAGACATATTATTTGTATTTTTCATGTTATTGTTTTTAATTGTGATTTTTGGTATATGGATTTGTTTTGTTGTTTGTGATGGTTTTATGAAGCTCAAGTGTTTCTTTGTTGAAGATTGACTTTGCTTGTTTTCTTCAGAGGTCTTCATTTTCTTCTTTTTAGGAATGAAAAGCTGGTTTGTCTAGGCTTCAGGTTCTTACTTCTGATTTTGTAGTGGAGGGACCAGCTAATTCTCACCCAGCTAGTCAATATCTCTGGGAGAGTGGAAGCTACAGAATCAACCCATCACATGGAGTCCACCTACCAGCGCTGGAGAGGTCAATTTTTTTAATTATCACTATTCTCTACATTCATTTAAATTTTATATGCTTCTGTTGTAATTCTAGGATTACTACATGAATTGAAATATGCATATCCTTGAGGAACTTGAATTCTGAGTCTATACATTGTAGGATTCTAAGTAGGGTATAACTAATTGTTCAAATATATTTCAAAAGAAGATTTAAAAAATTGAGAGTGCACTTGTAATCCCAGCACTCGGGAGGTAGAGATAGGAGGATCTCTGTAATTTCAAGGCAAGCCTGGTCTACATAGTGAGTTCCAGGACAGCTGAGGCTACAGGGAGACTCTGTCTCAAAAACACTAAAAAACAAAAACGAGAGTACAAAGAACGGTATTCATAATAATGCTGAGAAAGGACATATAAACAAGCCCTGGACTGGGTAATCCTTCTTGTGGGCACCCTGCAAGAAGGCACTTGTTGATAGTCACCTTATAGTACTCACCACCCATTTACTCTCCCTTAATCAAGATGTGGTTAGAGGTGCAGGAGAATTAAATAATATGTTGCCTTTCCTGGTATGTTTCTTTTCTTTTCTTTTCTTTTCTTTTCTTTTCTTTTCTTTTCTTTTCTTTTCTTTTCTTTTCTTTTCTTTTCTTTTCTTTTCTTTTCTTTATTTTCATCGCTAGCTCGCTGTGCTGAAAGAAGCACATCACTGTGGGTGAGCTTTGAGAGGTCTTAAGCCTTTCTCCGTCTCCAGCCATACTCTGTTTCCTGTGCCTGATTCCAGATGTGAGAGTTCTATTTTCTACTCTGGCCACCTCCTCCTGGCATTTCTCCCTGTCCTGATGGACTCTAGTGCCTCTGGAATCCGGAACTGTAAGCTTAAGTAAACTCTTCCTTCTATAAATTGCCTTGCTCATGGTGTCTTATAATAACAGAAAAGTAACTAATACAGAAGTTGATAACAGAGAGTAGGCTGTTGGCTGTGAAGAACCTGACTACATGGGTTTGGGGAAGAATGTGGAAGATTTACAAGTTTGGGCTAGAGAAGTGGTTGACTGCTGTAAGCAGAGCTCAACAAGTGGATCTACTAGGAGCCTGGAAGAAAGTAGTGCTTAGAACCATGTAATTCCAGAGGGATTTAAGCAGCAACTGGGATAATTTTGCAGACTCTGGATGTCCCCTGCCCACAGCCTAAAAGCTCATTTGAGGCTAGGTTGAAAAGCAATGGACTAATTCCTTTGGCTAAGGAAACTTCAGATCAGCCAAGAATTATGGTGAATACTCTGCAGCTCTACAGTGAAAAAGAGCAAGTAAGGCAGAAAGAAAGGAAAATGTACAGTTTGGAGAGAAAAAGCACTAGGAAGAGTAATGTTGGAGTCAAGGCTGTAAGAAAGGAGGACCTCTTTGATAAGGAGATTAAAGTAATTAAGGAGAGGCCCAGAGATTTTATTTAAACAGTGGAAAGAGGACCTTCAGGGCAAGACCACACCCAGCTAAGCCTCCAGCTTGTGAAAAGAGAACCACAACATAGAAAAGCTGCTAATGTCAATGAAGCAGGCCAGGGTCTAACTCAGGCTGGTAGTCAAACATTGCAGTACCATTTATATGGTGCTGGCTTTAAAGGAATAAATTACAAGAGTGACAGGGTCACCAGTGCTTCCCCATGGTTTCAGAGAGCTACTGAGGACAGGCAGCAAGCAGCAGGTGTGTCCTTGAATAAAGAAGACCCTGAAAGGCCCAGAGCCCCTGACTGGCTATTGAGTGAAGCTGTGAAGGTGAAGCCTGGTTGGCGGTGGAGACCCCAAGAAGAGCCCAAGAGATGCCAAAGCATGAAGCAGCTGTGAAGGAGAGCTGCATATAGGGAGTGGAACCAGCCTAAAAGTGAGATCTATATTGCAGGCAGCAAAGCTGGAAGGGCTGAGACATCTAAGGCCTGTGGATGGAAGTATAGTCCTAGAAACTGGACATGGAGCTACTGGATTTGGTGCTTGTCCAGCTGTTTTGGGGGTCTCGTTTGGTGTAGTATTTGCTCATGATGCTTCCATTCCTCTGGATGGTTCCATTCCTCCCTTATGAATGGGAATGTGTATTTGGTTCCATTTTATGATGGAAGAATGTAATTTGTCTTTTGATTTTATAGGTGATTACTGTTAAGAGATGTCCTTGAGTCTCAGAAGAGATTTTGGACTTTCAGTAGTATTGAGTCTTGTAAACACTATGGGGACTTTTAAATGCATTTTGCATTTTATATGGTCATGTGTCTATGGGAGCCAGGGAGTAGAATGTAGTGGTTTGAATGAGCATGGGGGCTTGAATGAGGCTCCATGTATTTGGACATTTGTCCTCAGTTGGTGGCACTGTTTTGGGAGGTCTTAGAAGGTTTGGCCATGCTGGAGGAAGCCCATCACTGGGGGTGGGGTGGGGGTGGGGCTTAGCGAGTTCTTAAACCTTGCCAGATTTTCCAATCCTTCCTTTTTTCCCATGTCTGCTTGAAGATGTGAGCTTTCTGCTCTGGCCACTTCTGCCACCATATCTCCCCTCTATGATGGACTCTGATTCTTCTGTCATGGACTCTGATTCCTCTATGATGGACTCTGATTCCTCTATGATGGACTCTGATTCCTCTATAACGGACTCTGATTTCTCTATGATGGACTCTGATTCCTCTGTGATGGACTTTGATTCCTCTGTGATGGACTCTACTTCCTCTATGATGGACTCTGATTTCTCTATGATGGACTCTGATTCCTCTATCACGGACTCTGATTTCTCTCTATGATTGACTCTGTTTCCTCTATCATGGATTCTGATTTCTCTGTGATGGACTCTGATTCCTCTGTGATGCACTCTGATTCCTCTGTGATGGACTCTGATTCCTCTATGATGGACTCTGTTTTCTCTATGATGGTCTCTGATTCCTCTATGATGGACTCTGATTCCTCTATCATGGACTCTGATTCCTCTGTGATGGACTCTGATTCCTTTGTTATGGACTCTGATTCCTCTGTGATGGACTCTGATTCCTCTATGATGGACTCTGATTCTTCCGTCATGGACTCTGATTCCTCTGTGATGGACTCTGATTTCTCTCTGATGGACTCTGATTCCTCTATCATGGACGGACTCTGATTCTTCTGTGATGGACTCTGATTCCTCTGTGATGGACTCTGATTCCTGTATGATGAACTCTGATTCCTCTATGATGGACTCTGATTCCTCTGTGATGGACCCTGATTCCTCTATAATGGACTCTGATTTCTCTGTGATGGACTCTGATTCCTCTGTGATGGACTCTCCTCTGATTCCTCTATCATGGACGGACTCTGATTCTTCTGTGATGGACTCTGATTCCTATATCGTGAACTCTGATTCCTCTGTGATGAACTCTGATCCCTCTATCATGGACTCTGATTTCTCTATAATGAACTCTGATTCCTCTATGATGGACTCTGATTCCGCTGTGATGGACTCTGATTCCTCTATGATGGACTATGATTCCTATATCGTGGACTCTGATTCCTCTGTGATGGACTCTGATTCCTCTGTGATGGACTCTGATTCCCCTATCATGGACTCTGTCTCTTCTATCATGGACTCTGATTCCTCTATGATGGACTCTGATTACTCTATGATGGACTCTGCTTCCTCTGTGATGGACTCTGATTCCTCTATCATGGACGGACTCTGATTCCTCTGTGATGGACTCTCATTCCTCTATCATGGTCTCTGATTTCTCTATGATGGACTCTGATTTCTCTATGATGGACTCTGATTCCTCTATCATGGGCTCTGATTTCTCTATCATGGACTCTGATTCCTCTATCATGGGCTCTGGTTCCTCTGTGATGGACTCTGATTCCTCTATGATGGACTCTGATTCCTCTGTGATGGACTCTGATTTCTCTATGATGGACTCTGATTCCTCTATGATGGACTCTGATTCCCCTCTGATGGACTCTGATTCCTCTATCATGGACTCTGATTCCTCTATCATGGGCTCTGATTTCTCTATGATGGACTCTGATTCCTCTATGATGGACTCTGATTCCCCTCTGATGGTCTCTGATTCCTCTATCATGGACTCTGATTTCTCTCTGATGGACTCTGATTCCTCTATCATGGACTCTGATTCCTCTATGATGGACTCTGATTTCTCTATGACGGACTCTAATTCCTCTGTGATGGACTCTGATTCCTCTGTGATGGACTCTGATTCCTCTGTGATGGACTCTGATTCCTCTGTGATGGACTCTGATTCCTCTATCATGGACTCTGATTAATCTGTGATGGACTCTGATTCCTCTATCATGGACGGACTCTGATTCCTCTGTGATGGACTCTGATTCCTCTGTGATGGACTCTGATTCCTCTGTGATGGACTCTGATTCCTCTGTGATGGACTCTGATTCCTCTGTGATGGACTCTGATTTCTCTGTGATGGACTCTGATTCCTCTGTGATGGACTCTGATTCCTCTATCATGGACGGACTCTGATTCCTCTGTGATGGACTCTGATGATGGACTCTCATTCCTCTGGAACCATAATTTAAGTAAACTTTTCCTTCCATAAGTTGCATTGGTCAGTGTTATATTTTGTTTTTTGGGTTTTTTTTTGAGACAGGGTCTCCCTGCAGCTCTCTTGGAACTCTCTATGTAGACCAGACCAGGCTGGCCTTGAGCTCACAGTGATCCACTTGCCTCTGCCTACTGAGTGCTGGGATTAAAGGTGTGTGCCACTTTGCATGGCTGGTCAGTGTTTTAATCACAGTAATGGAAAGGTAATTAATATAATAATCCACTGGGGGGAGGGGGGAATCTCCATTCAACATATGAGACGAAATGTATTATTTGGTGTTCTTAGCTTGGCTTGTTTCATTTAAAGTGATGACATCCAGTTCCATCCATTTTCCTGAAAATGATATAATTTGTTCTTTATGGCTAAGTAACACTCCACTGTATATAGATACCACATTTTATCTGACCATTCATCCATTGGTGGGCACCTAAATTTATTCTTTTTTTTTATTGGTGCTTTGTACATTTCATACATCATTTTCCAATTCAGATCAGGCATATTTCCCTTTCCCTTCCACCCTACCCCTACCCCATCCCACATCATGCATTTTGCCATAACTGTCCTGCATCTTTCTCTCAGATTTTTTTCCTTTTTTTTTTTAGCTATAAGTGATGATCCATGAGTACAAGCATCCTTCATATGAAACCAATTTACAGCCTGTTGTGCCCAAACCCCCACAGCCCCACCATCCAGCAGGGGGTGAGGGGTTTTATGTTCAATCAAGTTGATCAAATTGAGTGTCCAGACTACATTGCTGTAGTTTCACCATTCACCCCAATCACAGCCCTTAATTCTACCAAGCCCCCTCTTCCGCAGATTGTTCCCTAGGCTTAGGAAAGGGGCACAGGTGGATGAGAAGCAAAACAGTCCACTCTCTCTGGAGCTGTTTCCCTTTGTATGTGACTTGTTTATCTTTTGTTGCCCTCAGAATTTTGTCTTTGTTTTGGGCATCTAGCATTTTAACTATGATATGGCGTGGGGTGTTTCTTTTCTGATCTTGTCTGTTTGGGGTCCTATGTGCTTCTTGTATTTGTATGGGTTTGTCTAGTTTTAGTTTGGGGAAGTTTTCATCTATTATTCTGTTGAAGATCTGATCAATACTATTCTCTTGAGATTCTTCTCCTTCCTCTATTCCTATGATATGGATGTTTGACCTTTTCATAGTGTCCCATATTTCCTGGTTGTTCCACTTTTGTGTATTTTTAAATTTTTTGTAGTCTTTATTTGAGCTTTTTAATTGCTCTGTGTTATCTTCCAGATCTGATATTCTTTGTTCTGCTTCCTCCATTCTACTTCTGAGGCTTTTTCCTTTCCTTTCTTCTTGATTGAATGTGTGTTCTAATTCCTTTTTCGTTTCATCCTGTGTTTTCTTTAGTACTTCCATTTCCTTTTTGAGCTCCTCAATCTCTTCTTGGTGCTCCTTACTTCATTGGTTGGCTTCCTTTTTCAGTGTTTCTACTTCCTTTCAGAGTTTGTTTTTTTCTCCCTCTAGTTCTTTCTGGAGTTTGTTGGTCTGTTCCTTTAGTTCTTTCTGAAGTTTGTCATTGTATCCCTCTAGGTCCTTTTTGAGTTTTTCATTCTCTCTCTTTAGTTCTCTGAATTCCTCTTTATGTTCTTTAATTTCTCTGCATAGGTCTGCAATTATTCCTCTAAGATCTGTTCCTTGGGTCTCCTCCAAGGGGTTCCCATTGTAGCTGTCTCCTACAGGTTTGGTAGAGCTTGGTGCAGGATTATCCTGTGCCTTTCCCATTTGTCCCTTCGTCGTGTCCCTGGCATGTGGGCTTCCCTTTTGTGGTTTAGATCCAAATAGCGGATGGTTTTGCTTTCCTCCTTCAGATGCCTTTTTTTTTGTTGTTCCCTTTCCTCTTCCTTGTTTATGGAGTATGGACTTGTCTACTTTTCAATTTTGTTGCTATATTGGATATTGGAAGCCAAAGCACTCTTCTCTTCTTGGTCTGAAGGTTCTCCAAGAAAAAAGAGTCCACTTGGATTCTCACCGATGGTGGGGGGGGATGGTATGCTTGATCTAGCCCACACCCCAGCAGCCTGCCCAAAGATGCAGCCACTCTGGCCTTGTCCCGACTCTCCGGACCCTCTGGCCCAGCGCCTGGGTCCCGCACAAAAGGCCTTAGGCCCGGGAATAACCCAGCTCCAAAGCTACTTCCCCAGGTGACTTCTGGGTAGCCGCCCCAAAGGTGCAGCCACTCTGGCCCTGACCCAACTCTCCGGACCCTCTGGCCCAGCGCCCGGGTCCTGCAAAAAAGCCTAAATTTATTTATTCTTTTGAGGTAACTTTTAAGCATTTATGCCCAATTGAAAATATTCCATCAGATTAGAAAGTCAACAAAATAAATCACATAGCCTGACAGAATTGGTTCCTAGAGGATAGCCCTGATGGTTCGTGTGAGGCCAGAAATTGATCTCACTGAAGCCAGAGATGTGGACCATGGAGTGTCTTCTAGCCTACTCACTAATCATGATAGTATCTCCTTTGATGGTCCCAGGGGAGTTAGAACTTTTATAAAGCTTCTTTTTACATTCAGGGGAAACTTCCTTTGTCTTTCATCTGTGCAAAAGTAGCTGAAATCTGATTCAGCTACTGACCTTGGAGATTTCACCAGGAGAAAGGAGAGAAAGAAACCCAGTTACCCACGTTCCCTCTTCAGAGGGGGCTGGTCTCCCAGAGCTTGTACAGGGAGGGGCGAAGACCAGGACTGGGCAGATGGCCTGTCAGAGGATATGGATGCCAAGCTATAAAAATCACAAAGCATATTTTTTTTCCTGACAGTATTAATTCCTTGACTGGATCCATAGGCCTAAATGTGGGCAGCTGTGAACATCACTCTGGGGCTGCCAGGAGAGCAGCTGTGGCTGGGAAGACCTGACTGTCAAGGCTGGACAGTCTTGCTTTCTTTCTCTTGATGGACACCTGGGGGTTCTTTGAACCAACCTCAGGTTCATGGAGGCCAGTGTCCTTTTCACCTTCAAAACTAAGCCTCCCTCGAGGTTTTTCAGCTTTGAAGGCCTGCGTAAGGCTGACAGAGGCCACATCTGGCCAGAATTAACCACTTTCCTGAAGTATATCTTAGTGACTGACAGCTGCCCTCTGAGTATGTGAAAGCATTGAGTGATTGCTCAGACAATGTGAGCATGTAGATAGCGACAAGGAAGACCTCCAGAGAACAAAGAAAAAGGAAATACCCAGAGAATTCAGTCTGGCAAGCTCACCATGCACATATTTCTGAAAGATGCATGTGACTAACAGTGTTATTTGTAGAAATATTGTTTTATAATGTACATAATTCATGTAGGAAGAAATATGGTATAGGCCACATTTCTATTAGGGAGTTTCTTTTTATTTGTTTGGGTTTTTGCATTAATTAATTAATTTTGACACAAGGTCTCTCTGTAGCCCCAGCTGGCCTGGAACTCATATGTAGACCAGGCCGGCCTCAATCTCACAGTCCACCTGCCTTTGTCTCTGGAATGCTGGTATTAAAAGTGCATGACACCATGCCTGGCTGAGAGTTTTGTGTTTTATAGATTTATTTTATTTGTGTGTATGTGTGTGTGTGTGTGTGTGTGAGAGAGAGAGAGAGAGAGAGAGAGAGAGAGAGAGAGAGAGAGAGAGAGAAGGAAGAATGAGCATGTGTGTGTGGTGCAGAACTGTTAATGCCTGGTGTATTCACAAGGCCAGAAGAGTGCTTCAGATCCCTTGGAGCTGGAAATACAGGCATTGCCTGATGCCTCATTTCTCATGTGGATGCTGGGATGTGGACTCTCTTCCTCATGATTGTGCAGCAAGTGCTCTTAACCACTGGGACATCTCTCCAACCTCAAGGAACAATTTGTTTTTTATTTCCATATGTTATTTTGTTTGGTTATGGCTGAATTGCCAGGCAAGCATGCAGTAAGCTAAATGTTGATCACAAATGTACAATTTATAATGAAACTGTGTAGAATACTAAAATTAGCTCTTTGACAGTTAAAGCCATTTAAATACCACTGGATGCCTCAGAATTTGACAAAGGGGCAGATTTGCTTTCTGTGAGCATTTCTGGTTCTTCGTATGTGGGTTTGTGTAAGGATTGAAGCAGATTACAAGGAACTAGGCTAGACTTCAAAGTACATGAGGTCCGAGGTTTGATTCCAGAATATTGTCACTGATTCTTGCTTTTGTTTCTTTCTGTTTTCTTACTTCTCAACCAGGAAACCAATTTTCTTACATGGTGGGGAATGTGTAAGCTCTAACTCCTGACTGACATGTCTTCTCCTTCCCATAGCAAGAGAATGTGTTTAAAGTTCCTAGGGAAGGATCACAGTGATTCAGCTGGGCAACTTTAGACCAATCAACAACTTGATGGAAGTGAGACCTTTAAAGGAACTCTGCATGGGTCATGCATCTGCCCAGGAATTGACAACTATGGTCAGGGTGTCAGACTTGCCAGCACACTGGAAGCTCTGATGGACATAAAGGTCCCTACAGAGGTGAATTACCACATAAAGAAAATAATGTGCATTGAGATGATATTGTGATGTCTCCAAGGAACACTTGATATTACATAACTGTGAAACTACGTGTATTAGTCACTTTTCTGTTGCTGTGATAAAACCACCATGACTAAGGGAACTTACAAAAGGAAGAGTTTATTTGAGATCACGATTGACAGTTCCAGGGAATCAGAGTCCATTGTGGTGGGAGGCATGGTGGCCGGGGCTGGAGCAGCAAGCAGAGGGTCACATCTCACAATGAGCACAGGAAGCAGAGAGAGAGAGACTGGAGACCACAAGGCTTGTTAAACTCACTAAGCCTGCCCCCAATGATGTACTTGCTCTAGCATGGCAACACCTTCTAAGACCTCCAAGAACAGTGCCACTAACTGCAGACAAAATATCTGAATACTTAAAGTCTATGGGGGACACTCTCATTCAAACCACCACACTACATCACAGGAGCCTTGACAAGCCCAGCACATTTCCTCCTTAAGTGTTAGACCTTTCATATCCACCTTATACTCTGCTGTGTATTCTTCATAGTTTTGTACATTTAGCATCATATAGAGAGATTTTATTTCCTGGAGCATATTACCTTTGTGGTCAGGTTTTCTCTGCTATAGTTTGGGATTTTGTAGAGTTGTTTTACTTACTGACTATAAAGGATGAGGGTTCTGTAGAAGGCAAATAGGGTGGTCTTTCTCCATCTCATCTAGAGGAAAGTTAAAGCGGGTTCCCACGAGTAGAGGAGGAAACAAGAGTGCTGACAAGCCCTTAACGTGAAAGAGGACATGATTCTGGAAGTTTCCCAAGAAGCTGTAGGTTTGTGACCTGGTAAAGTTTGGGCAAACAAAGAATGAGGAAAGAGCCAGGGTGGTGGCAGAAGCCACTTACTACTTCCACATGAGTATCCTCAGGCTGACCATCATTCATGGGAGCTGTTAATGGTGGATAGAACACTGAAGGAGGATCCTGGGGTGACAACTTTTATCTAGTCAAAATAAATTTGCTTCCTGTGAGGAAATTTACATGCAAGCCTTATAGGAAAGAAATACCAGAGAAATGTCTTTTTGATCTTTTTGAGACAGGGTCTCCCTGTAGCCACAGCTGGCCTGGAATTTGCTATGTAGGCCAGGCTGGCCTTGAACTCTGGAGTGCTGGTACTAAAGGTATGTGCCACCACACCCAGCAGGAAACGTATTACAACATCAAATTAACCAGGATAGAGACTTCAAGACAAGAATAGATTAAGGAAAAAAATTCACATGTAAGTGAGTTTGCCTGCCAACCTATAAAAATGTGAATGCTAAGCATGGTCTTTTGATGGAGTTTGCATCTCACATGTGACCCGAATGCAGATCTGTGTCTTTTCTTGTCAAGGACAAATGGTGGTACCTATGATGGAAAACTATGACAAGTATAACTTTAATTGAGCCATCAAACTTCTATTACTAACAATAGGCCAGTGAAAGTATGCACCTCTTCATACAATGTGCAGACAGATACAACATTGCCTGTGGAATGGCCTTGTCAAACCATTTAACCTGATTATTCATGAGTATAAAGTCAGAAATATCAATTGTAGAACACTTTTTATTAACAGTGAAATGTTAGTTTCTGGAAAAAAGCTTAAGAAAGAAGGCAAGTGAACTGTCTTAAAGAGATAGAACAATTACAGTGTGTGGTCATCACTTGTTTCGGGATTTAAAATCTCTCAACTGTAAGGCCATTTGGAGGCCAGTTAGGGATGTATTAAAAGGATTGTATATTTGATATTATTGTTTACTAAGTTCTGAATTTCTAGAGAGCAGTGTTGATAGTTTGTAGGTGTATAAAAGAACATTCATTTTAAGGAATGAATGTTCAGGTATTTAGAGGTGTTTTCATATATGTAGCTGATTGGGAAATAATTGAACAGAGATTAGTGAATAGTATTCATTAAAGGAGAGGGGTAAAATAACAGGTTAGGAGAAGAGGGAAAGAGAAACATGAGAAAGAAAAACAGAAAGCACATACATTAATTAGCTTTCCATTACTGTAACAAATGCCTGAGAGAATAAAATTATTAAGAGAAAAGGTTTAATTGGGCTCACGATTTCAGAAGTTCTAGTTGATGATCAGATGACCCTGTTGCTTTTGTGCCCGCATAGGAGTGCTTGGTAGAGGAGCAAAGTTGCTCACCTCAGGGTCGGTGTGCTGGATAGCTTTGGTGTCAACTTGACACACCTGGTTTGAGGGAGCCTCACTTGGGGAATTGGCTCCATTGGATTGGCCTGTGGACAAGTCTGTGGAGTATTTTCTTGATGGTCGAGCAGTGTGGGAGGGCCCAGCCCACAAGAGTGGTGCCACCCTGGGCAGGTTGTTGTGTACTGTATAAGAAGGCAGGCTGGGAATGAACCAGGGAGCAAGCCAGTGGACAGCATTCCTCCATGCCTGTGCTTCAGCTCCTACCTCCAGGTTCCTGCCCTGAGTTCCTGCCTTGTGCTACCTGAGTGATGAACTGTGACCCAGGAGATGTAAGCTGAATAAACCCTTTCCTCCCCAAGTTGGTGTTGGTCAGAGAGTTTTGTCACAGCAATGGAAGACAAACTAGGACAGAAATTGGTACCAGGAGTGGGGTATTGCTGTGACAGACCTGACTTTGGTATTTTGGGGAAGGATTGTGGAGGCGTTTGGAACTTTGGGCTGGGAAGATCATTGAATGCCTAAAGATCATTGCTGTGGAACTTGGAACAGTTTTGCTGAGAGAGTTGTAGATGATGGAGGCCTGGCTTGTGAAGTTTTAAAGAGAAGGAGAGATCATCAGAACTGTGTAATCTGTGGGTTCTGGTCAGCTGGTGCTGAAGAATCAGCTGTAAGTAATAAGAGACCAGAACCTGAAGTGAAATCTTTGTTGTACTGGGACAATTGATGCTGATTAGCTGGGGCTGAAAAATCAGCTGTAAGTAACAAGAGACCAGCATCACTGTGGTGAAATCTTCTGGGAAGAATTTCCTCAGGGTCAGCACACAGAAGCTCTGTTCCAGAAGGGGCCTGAGCCTCCATCTCGAGCCAGAAGCAGGACTTGGTAACATGTGAGAGTCTCCTATATGGTTCCGGTGTTGGAATTTGAGGGGGTCACAGAGAGCAGCCGAGGCTTGGCACTGTGAGAGGTCAGGAAAGACCATTGGTGGAAGTGCACCTCGGTTGCAGTGGAGACCCCAGGATTGCAGGGGTCATGGAGAGAAGCTGAGGCTTTGCACCAGGAGAGGTCAGAAGAGACCATTGGTGAAGGTGCTGCCTCAGTTTCAGTGGCGACCCCAGCTTTTTGGAGATGCCGGTACCCTGGGACGACCACCAAGAGCAGCAGTAGGTGTAGAATGGAGTCGGCCTGGGCCTGCGAGATGAGTGTGCCACGGACGGCAGAGTCGGAGAGGGGGAGCTGCCGAGACCCTTTGGAGCCCAGAAGATCGTGAGTGAATCCCAGGTGTCCAGCCTTGAGCTACTTGCTGGACTTAGGTTTTGTTTGAGAGTGCCTGATTCTTCCCTTTGAAATAAGACAGTACTTGTTTTGGATTTTACAGTAGCCCATAGTTAAGAGACTTTTAATAGACTGAACTTTTAAGTGTTTGGACATTTTAAGGACTGTGGGGCTTTTAAGGTTGTACTGTCTTAGGTTGTGATTAGTGTTAACATCATACTTTGGGGATAAGAACTGGAAAGGTGGTGGTTTTAATAGTGATGTGTTTTGTGTGTCAAGTTGACAAGGAGTCAATTGTGCTGGATAGCTTTGGTGTCAACTTGACACACCTGCGTTGAGGGAGCCTCACTTGGGGAATTGGCTCCATTGGATTGGCCTGTGGACACAACTGTGGAGTATTGTCTTGATGGTCGAGCAGTGTGGGAGGGCCCAGCCCACAAGAGTGGTGCCACCCTGGGCAGGTTGTTGTGTACTGTATAAGAAGGCAGGCTGGGCATGAACCAGGGAGAAAGCCAGTGGACAGCATTCCTCCATGGCCTGTGCTTCAGCTCCTGCCTCCAGGTTCCTGCCCTGAGTTCCTGCCTTGTGCTACCTGAGTGATGAACTGTGAACCAGGAGATGTAAGCTGAATAAACCCTTTCCTCCCCAAGTTGGTGTCGGCCAGAGTGTTTTGTCACAGCAATGGAAGACAAACTAGGACAGTCGGGAAGTAACAGAGAAGGAAAAGGAAGCCAATATACTCTCACTATCCCTTTAGGCAGTGCTCATAGTGACCGGAAATCTTCCCCCAGGCTCTATTGCTTAAGGTCCCAGTACCTCCCAATAGTAGCATCATTGTAAGCCTTACACCCTACAAGGTGTGTGTGTATATGTGTTTGTGTGTGTGTGTGTGTGTGTGTGTGTGTGTGTCCATCCCATGTTCCTTAGGTGGGTCCTGGGAGTTCAGCTGAAGTCCTCTTTCAAGGCAACCACTTTACCTACAGACCCATCTCTGCAGTCCCACAAGGGCCATGAATCCAGATGAAAGTGGCAGTCTTGGCTTTAATTATGCATGTCTTCAGCCCTTTCTGTGAGCTTGACAGCTTTAAAAATAAGAGTTTTAGATAACAAGGGAAGGAACATATTGTAAGGGGCATTTTAATTGTAAAAATCTATGAGTTGGGAGAAGGAAGGGAGCCTGGGAGAGTTGAAAGCTCCCAATGTCGTCTACTCTGAGGTTCAGAATGAGAAGTTCACAGAGAAGGCCTGAAAGTTTAAAAATCTCATTGATTAGATCTGAGGGAAGCGTGAACAAAGGGGAGACCACACAGCTTGCTGGAAAAAGTTTCTTAGTTGAAAAAACTTCATTTTCAGATACCAGGAGAGAAATGCGTCTGAGGTTAAATTTGTGAGAAACTAATAATTGAAAATATGGAAATAAATAAGATAAAAATTTGCTGTGGGTTATTTCCCAACAATATCAAATAACTTTTGAGCAAGTTTGTTAAATGACATATTGACAAGTAATGTCAGAATAAAAAATAATAATGGAATTTGTCTGGCAAGACAGCTCAGGGAGTAAAAGCACTTGCATACAGCCCTGACTACCTTGTGTTCAATCCCTTTGTCCTACAAGGCAGCAGGAATGAATCAACTTCTGAGAGTTGTCTTCTGATCGTCACACACGCACTGTGGAACATGCATGTGTCACTATAGCAACATTACAATTACCCGAACAATAAAGCCAGACTCTTCAATTTAGCTTTTTTTAAATTAATTAATTTTTTTATGTGAATGAGTGTACTGTCTGCACGAGTAGGTTGGTGCACCCGTGTCGTGCAATGCCACGGAGTTCAGAAGAGGGTGTCAGATTCCCCCTGGAATTGGAGTCAAGGACGGTTCTTAACCACCATGTGGGTGCTAGGAATTGAACCCAGGTCCTCTGCAAGAGCAGCTGGTGATCTTAACTGCTGAGCCATCTTTCCAGCCCCCAATTTAGCTTTTAACAGGGGCATCAATTTGACTTGACAGCCCTTACCACACATGGCAGAAAGCATAAAATCCCATAGAGGGACAATGGGAGGGACCGAATGGGGAAGAGGTAGAACACGGATGAAGATGTTGTATATGGAATACACAAAATTCAATAAAATATTTTAAAAAAATTATTTCCTAAGAGTGGGACCAAATGGGGAGGACACAAATTCCCCAGAATCCTCTTGGAAATGTCCGTCTCTTGGCTGAGCCAGGCCTTACTCACAGTTTTCTTCTCTAGCTTCACTGGGGAAGTATACGTTTGTTTCCATCCTTATCTTAAGCTATTTGGCCTTTTCATTCCTAGTTGTAAATGATCTCATCCAGCAAAGTCTCAGCCTCCAGAAGACAGAGATTCAGCATCACGCCTTCATCACAAAGGTACTCAGCTTCCAGAAGACACTGTGAAACCATTTCTTTTTTCTTTTTTGGCTGTCCTGAAGTCACTTTCTTCCCTCTCACAAAACTTACCCCTGAGCCCTATCCTACTCCTAGAGCCTTGACTCCATTCTTGAGCCACATGCACAGCTCAGGTCCAGACATATAATTTTTAGGGCCTGTGGAAATGAAATACCCTTTGTTGGACAGTTAGTACAAAGCCAGATGTGGTAGCAAATGCAGTTAATCCCAGAACTCAGGAGGCAGAGAAAGGAAGATCTCTGTAAGTTCGAGGACAGCCTGGTCTACACAGTGAGTTCTAGGCCAGCCAACGCTGCATAGTGAGACCCTGTCTCAAAACACAAATAAGCCAGGTGTGGTGGTGCACGCCTTTAATCCTAGCACTTGGGAGGCAGAAGCACGCGGATCTCTGGCAGTTTAAGGCCAGCATGGTCTACAGAGTGAGTTCCAGGCCAGCTGGGGCTACAGGGATACCCTGTCTCAAAAAGACCAAAAAAAAAAAAATAGACCCCCCCCAAAAAAAAACCCCACAAATAAATAATAAACAAAACAAAGAACTATTACAAACTTTACACTAGATGGAATGGCTGTCATAAACAAGACAAACAACAAGTGAAAGGGATGCTTAGAAGAGACAGCCCTGTACACTACTGATGGCAATATAAATCCATTAGGGGAAGGAAACACTTCAGTGAAACCGTCCATGAAAACCTACCACTCTGGGCAATGAGTACATACTACAAATTTTAGCTGGGGAGGTGGCTCAGCAGGAAAGAGTGTTGTTGTGCAAGCATGGGGACCTGAGTTTAGATACCAGCATCTGCATCAACAGCTGTGTGTGACCACATACACTGTATTCACAGCACTGGGGACCAGCACAGAAAAAGATGAGATCTGGTGAGAGCCCTGTCTCAGGGGAATAAGCCTGAAACCAGTAGAGGAGGACACCAGCTACATGGATCACCTCAGGCCTCTGTACCACCCCACACACATGTGTAAAAATGCACATATATGAGAGAGGGAGAGGGAGAAGGGAAGGGAGAGGGAGAAGGAGAGGGAGAGGGAGAAGGGGAGGGAGAGGGAGAGGGGGAGGGGGGAGAGGCAG
>VZQC01006419.1:1490382-1552228 GCA_009823505.1 Rhizomys pruinosus
CAGCAGCTTAAACAGACCCATAACATATGAAGAAATAGAGGATGTAGTAAGAAGCCTCCCAACTAAAAAAAGCCCAGGCCCAGACGGTTTCACGGCAGAATTCTATAAAACATTTCAAAAAGACCTACAACCATTATTACTGAAACTGTTTAGAAGTATACAATCAGAGGGAATTCTCCCAAATTCCTTCTATGAAGCCAGCACTGCTCTATTACCAAAACCAGACAAAGATACAACTAAAAAGGTGAATTATAGACCCATCTTCCTAATGAACATAGATGCCAAAATTCTAAACAGGATACTGGCAAATCGCATACAGACCCACATCAAGAAGATCATCCATCATGACCAAGTTGGCTTCATACCAGAGATGCAGGAATGGTTCAACATATGAAAATCAAAAAGAAAAAAAAAAAGAAAATCAATAAATATCATCAAGCATATAAATGGACTGAAAGGCAAAAACCACACCATCATCTCAATTGATGCTGAAAAAGCCTTTGACAAAATCCAACATCCCTTCATGCTTAAAGTCCTAGAAGGAATTGTACTGGAGGGATCATTCCTCAATATAATCAAAGCCATATACAGGAAACCCACAGCCAATATCACCCTAAATGGGGAAATGACAGAAACATTCCCTTTAAAGGTAGGAACTCGGCAAGGCTGCCCCTGTCACCACTCCTCTTCAATATAGTGCTTGAAGCACTTGCTTGAGTAATAAGGCAAGAAAAGGAAATTAAAGGAGTACTAATTGGAAAAGAAGAAGTCAAGCTATCCCTATTTGCTGATGATATGATTGTTTACTTAAGGGATGCTAAAAACTCCACCAGAAAACTCCTAGATACGATTAACAGCTTCAGCAAAGTGGCGGGATACAAAATTAACTTTAAAAAATTAATGTCCTTTCTTTACACCAACAACAAGCAACTGGAAAAGAATTCAAAGAGACCTTCCCATTCACAATATCCTCAAAAACAATAAAATACCTAGGAACAAACCTAACCAATGACACCAAGTATCTCTCCAACAAAAATTTTAAACCTTTAATGAAAGAAACTGAAGAAGACATCAGAA
Source organism: Rhizomys pruinosus (assembly GCA_009823505.1). Taxonomy (NCBI): domain Eukaryota; kingdom Metazoa; phylum Chordata; class Mammalia; order Rodentia; family Spalacidae; genus Rhizomys; species Rhizomys pruinosus. The sequence continues at coordinate 1,491,460 of VZQC01006419.1, forward strand.
GATGGAAAAACCTCCCATGCTCATGGATTGGGAAAATTAACATTGTAAAAATGGTCCATTTTACCTAAACTCTTGTATAGATGTAATGCAATTCCAATCAAAATCCCCAAGAGTTTCTTCATAGGCTTGGAAACAAAAGTCCTTAAATTCATTCATAAAAACAAAAGACCCCGAATAGCCAAAACAACCCTGAGTGAAAAGAGCTACACAGTGGGGATCTCTATACCAGACTTCAAACTATACTACAGGGCTATAGGCATAAAAATGGCCTGGGACTGGCACAAAAACAGACCTGTTGACCAATGGTACAAAACCAAAGATCCAAATCTGAGCACATACAATTTCAGCCATGTTATATTTGACAAGAGGTCCAAGAAGCTACAATGGAGAAAAGACAGCACCTTCAGCAAGTGGTGTTGGCAAAACTGGATCACCACTTGTAGAAGAATGAAATTAAACCCCTACCTCTTGCCCTGTACAAAAGTCAACTCCAGATGGATCAAAGACCTCAACGTGAAACTCCAAACTCTGGAGGTAATAGAAGAAAAAGTTGGCAGCAGACTACAAGACATAGGCGTAGGAAAAGACTTCCTAAATCAGACAGCAGCTGCACAAGAATTAAGGTCGACAATTGACAAATGGGACCTCATTAAACTCAAAAGCTTCTGTACATCAAAAGAAACAATCAAGGAAGTGAAGAGAAATCCCACAGAGTGGGAGGAAACCTTCACTGCAGATACATCTGACAAAGCATTGATTTCCAGAATATATAAACTACTCAAAAAACAAAGAAAAAAGAAAACAAATGACCCACTCAATAGATGGAGCAAAGAACTGAACAGAGACTTCACAAGTGAGGAATTAGAGATGTCTGAGAAACACCTCAAGAACTGTTCAACATCACTAATCATTAAGGAAATGCAAATGAAAACCACTTTAAGATATCATCTTACTCCAATAAGACTGGCTAGGATCAAGAAAACAAATGATACCAAGTGCTGGAGAGGTTGTGGGGAAAGGGGAACACTCATCCACTGCTGGTGGGAATGTAAACTCATACAGCCACTATGGAAAGCAGTGTGGAGAACCCTTGGAAGACTTGGAATGAACTTGCCACCCGACCCAGCCATTCCACTCCTAGCCATGTACCCTCAAGACTCACCCCACCACAGAGATACATACGCGGCCATGTTTATTTCAGCTCTCTTCACAATAGCAAGGAGCTGGAACCAACCCAAATGCCCCTCAACTGATGAGTGGATAGAGAAAATATGCTACATCTACACAATGGAATTCTATGCAGCAGTAAAGAAAGACGACATCATGAGCTTTGCAGGAAAATGGCTGGAGCTAGAGGACATCATGCTGAGTGAAGTAACACAGTCCCAGAGAAACAAAAGAGGAATGGTATCCCTCATCTGTGGATGCTAGTGCCAATTACCTAGTTGTAAGTATTTCTTGTGTAGGGGCCCCTGAGCTTTTGTCCAAAGCAGTTGGGCATGATGCATATTGGAAGCAACAACAACAACAACAACAACAACAACAGAAAGGATTGCATAAAAGAACTGACTGAAACAGTGAACATCTGCTCAAAACAGTCAACTTCCTCATGGAGAATATTGAGAAAAACTGAGAAAGAGATGAAAAGCATGTTTTGCAGAATACATGAGCTCTGGCGGGGTGGGGGAATGGGAGGGAACACAAGTCTAGATTTGTTAAAAAAAATTAAATTTATGTGAAAAATAAAATAAAATAAAATAAAAATAATAAAAAAGGAGTATGGATGAGGGGTCCTTACAGAAGTATGGGTGAGGGGTTGCTTACAGGAGTGTGGGTGAGGGGTTACTTACAGGAGTATGGGTGAGGGGTTACTTATAGGAGTATGGGTGAGGGTTTAGTTACAGGAGTATGCATGAGGGGTCCTTACAGGAGTATGAGTGATGGGGTCCTTACAGGAATATGGGTGAGGGTTTACTTACAGGAGTATATGTGAGGGGTTACTTATAGGAGTATGGGTGGGAGGTTACTTACAGGAGTATGGGTGAGGAGTTACTTATAGGAGTACGGGTGAGGGGTTAGTTACAGGAGTATGCATGAGGGGTCCTTACAGGAGTATGGGTGAGGGGTTACTTACAGGAGTATGGGTGAGTGGTTTCTTACAGGAATATGGGCGAGGGGTTACTTATAGGAGTATGGGTGAAGGGGTCCTTACAGGAGTATGGGTGAGGGGTTTCTTACAGGAATATGGGTGAAGGGTTACTTATAGGAGTATGGGTGAGGGAGTCCTTACAGGAGTATGAGTGAGGGGTTACTTACAGGAGTATGGGTGAGGGGGTCCTTACAGGAGTATGGGTAAGGGGTTACTTACAGGAGTATGGGTGAGGGTTACTTACAGGAGTATGGGTGAGGGGTTACTTACAGGAGTATGGGTGAGGGGTTACTTATAGGAGTACAGGTGAGGGGTTAGTTACAGGAGTATGCATGAGGGGTCCTTATAGGAGTATTGGTGAGGGGTTACTTACAGGAGTATGGGTGAGGGGTTTCTTACAGGAATATGGGCAAGGGGTTACCTACAGGAGTATGAGTGAGAGGTTACTTACAGGAGTATGGGTCAGGGGTTACTTACAGGAGTATGGGTGAGGGGTTACTTACAGGAGTATGGGTGAGCGGGTCCATACAGGAGTATGGGTGCGGAGGTCCTTACAGGAGTATGGGTAAGGGGTTACTTACAGGAGTATGGATGAGGGGTTACGTAGAGGAATATGGGTGAGGGGTTACTTACAGGAGTATGGGTGAGCGGGTCCATACAGGAGTATGGGTGCGGGGGTCCTTACAGGAGAATGGGTGAGGGGTTACTTACAGGAGTATGGGTGAGGGGTTACTTACAGGAGTATGGGTGAGGGGTTACTTACAGGAGTATGGGTGAGCAGTTACTTACAGGAGTATGGTTGATAGGTTACTTACAGGAGTATGGGTGAGGGGGTCATTATAGGAGTACGGATGTAGTGTTACAGGAATATGCATGAGGGGTTACTTACAGGAATATGGGTGAGGGGTTACTTACAGGAATATGGGTCAGGAGTTACAGGAGCAGTAATGACTCATACAGCTGCATCACCAACCCTCCCCTTCCCCCCACCCCCACCAGCATAAGAGACTGCTCTTGAGAACATGAGACCTGGAGGGTACAGCATAACTGCAGGCCGCTCCACAGCTTTTCCCTTCCAGGTAGCTCAGCTGGACCCTGCCTTTTAGATCAGGCAGCTCACCAGGCCTCTGTTTCTTCCAGGGGGCTCTGCTTGTGTGAGAGAATCTCTCATCAATCTTTGAAGCTTATCTCTACTTGGGGTGGATGACCTAGTGTGCCTGGCCAATTTCAGGGACTTCCTGGAGCTATTCAGGACTGTCCTGAATTTATGGAATATTTCACCTCCCTTTAGAACATCCTGATGTTTACCTATCTTCTCTCCAAGATGGAAGGCTTACCTCAGAGGGCATTGCTACATAACAGTGTGCATGATGGGAGCAAGAACCTTACTCCCTCCCTGAGCTCTTGACCTACATATTCTAGCCAGACATCGGTGCACATCTTCCTGGAAAGCCTTTATTCTGTGGCCAACCTTGGTAGTAAACAGGACTCCCCCTGATGCCCTGACCACTTATCCCTGGCATCAGGCTTTATGTTGCTCTCTACAGAAGCTGCCTGCCCCCTGCGAAGGAGGCAGTGAAGTGTATTAGCCATCATGGTTCATTGCCACAAAGTGGGGGAAAGAGATTGGAGACTAAATGGCAGAGGATCGAGAGCTGTCTACTTCCCTTCTCCTTCCTTTGTAGAAATCCACTGGAACATATTAGCTGGGCCCCAGCAGGGTGCATTTAGCATTTTGCACTTTGATAATGATGTTTGATTATGACAATGAGATTTTATTTAGATTCCAGCAGGCACTCACTGAGGGAAAGAAAGAGTTCATTTCAGGTTTACAAAATAATTCTGTGTCAATTGCCTTATCTCTGATTAGAGACACTTGAAACCAAACTCATTGCCTTGTTATATTATTTATCTTCCACAGACTTTACACACGAAGAGTTCAGTTATTTAAACCCATCATAGAAAATTTGCTGGCGAGGTCTCGGATTCAGCACCCACGCTGGCACTGTCTGCTCAGCTGAGTGACAGACAGAGTCTTTCAGGTTTAGGGGGATGCACAGTTGTTCAGAGGCCTGACTGCCACTCAGAAGCTAAATCTCCAAGAAATAAATGATTTACCCTTGAGATCCTAGGCAATTATCCTCCCACCGTGGCTTCTTGGCCTGATTATCTAGTGAGTGGGAATGGTGACGGTCACAGGAAGGGATGATGTGTACAGGAGTTATTCTCAGGTCAGTCCTGGTGAGATGACAGTGCGAGGTAATAGGAAAGTGTAATTTTGTGGCTCCTGAGATGGCTTGACAGGTTAAGGTTCTCTCTCGCGGTCAAGCCTGACCACCCAAGTTCAATTCAGGAACCCATATGGTAGGAGGAGAAATCCGACTTTCACATGTTGTCTTCTGAGCCCCCCCACACATAACTTAGTACACATCTCAGCACACAGAAAGCAGGAGCAAGTGGGGAGACTTGAATTTAGACTTAGGTTAGCCCAACCAACCAATTCCTTTTCTTGCTTCTTATTAGAAAAATCAACTAGGAATGGAATTTACCCCAAACAAATACTGTAACAAAGTATACCATAAAAACCCTGAAGTCTCCTGCTCTTAGTCCCTCACTCTTACTGCAGAGACAACTGCTGTTAACTATTTCTCTGTGGTTCTAATAACAATCTCTAGACCCTCCATGACATTAGCCTACAGTTAGGTATTCATTTGTCAAGTTTAACCATTGCCTAAAGAGTTTGAAAAAACAACTGCATCTAATTGTTTTGATCTTATTATTTTTGTTCAACTTTAAAGATTTTATTTTTATTAGTTGTGTGTGTATGTGAGCTAGCTTGCTCTTTTGGCCTGTCTTCATCCTTGGTATACTGCTTAGTTGGTTCCATTATCTGGCAGCACTGAGAAGGGGGATATTTCTGTATTCTCTATACACGCCCGTGTTTAGTGATTATTTCATTATAATGATGGTGATGCTATATCACAATGGCACTCACACCACTCACACCAGCCCTTCTCCCTGCCGTACTTCCCCAGCAGCCTAGGGGGCTGTGAACAGCTCGGTGGTCCCCTGGAAGGCACGGCGACAGGTGAGCATACTGCAGAGTGCATGGCAAGGGACAGGCAGGTGGGTACGGGTACCCATTCTCCACCAGACCAACCTGGGGGTAGGGAAGAAGACTCTGTCACTTACAAGTGGGAACATAAGTGTCTGCTACAATGTCAGTCCCCTTCTCCAGAAAGCATATTCTCGGGATTGATCTGTGACCATGTCGCACACTCCCTAGCTACTCTGAACACGGGGAGGGAGAGGCTTCCGAGTGTGCTGCCTGCTGGGATGACTGTCCATGGGCAGAGCTTGCATTTCTTGCACATTCGCTCTGCCATTACTTGTCCCCAACTGCACACCCAAGTGGTCCATTAGGAGCGAGCTCTGCAGAAGCCTGCCTTCCCACGCAGAGACATTCAACAAACCTCTCGTTGTCCCTCTCTCCTCACTATCCTGTGACAGATCGATTCTCTTTTGTTGTCTGCTTTTATTCCCTAGATTTAGAAAGGACGAAGGCAAAATGCATGTCCTTGGGACGCAGTCTTGAGCCTGGCTCTGTCTTTCAGAGGCCTGTATTATCTTATGAAATACGGGAGAATCGTGCTAGGCACTGAGAAGGGCCTGGGGTTCATTTTCTGGAGATCAGGAAATGAACACGCTTCCCTTCTGATGCTTGAAGTGATGAAGTCAGCACTTCAGGCTACTTTGGTGATCATATCCATAACACTCACATGTGTTTTATGATGCTGACCATTAGTTCTGTTCCCAGAATCCACCGATAGTAAATGTAACTCCCAATAGTCAGTGTGAACAGACATAAAGCTCAAACTATGCATTATAGAAGCCCTATTAGGTTCTGTACTACAATCTCATTTCCTCTAGCAGGCTACAGGCAGATAATGGTCACAGAATGTCTGAGCAGGAGCACAGTCAACCTTCTGAGAGGCATCCTCAGAGAACAGTAATCTGCTTATCGGCTCCCCAGTTATAGGGATCTCTGGTTTATTCCACCCAGTCACTGCCTACAATGGTAAGTCAAACCGGAAAGTGGCCTGGTGCAATCTGACTGTTGTTAGTATTTGCAGAATAATAAGATGAGTTCAGAGTAATTCACTGCTTCTCCACCCTGCTGAAAGTGGGTGCTTTGTGCATAAATGGATTTGCGCTCACCTTTTAGTTTTCCATCTGAGACCCTGGAGAATTTTCTGGAGCATCCTTTCCTAACCCTTTCCTGTGGGCCACAAAAACGAATCTTCATCTCATGAAACCATTCTGCTCTACAGAGGGATTTTGTTAAAACTGTCATGCATCTCCCTGCTTAGGTCCCAGACATAGCAAGTGACCTAGGAGGAGAAAGACAGTGATTGAGGCCGGGTGACCCCACCAGGGCGCTGTTGGCACCTTGCTCCAGCAGAGTCCTCTGAAAGTCAGACCCCCTATTCTCACCCACTCATCTCTGCCGAGTTCATAGCTGCCTTATGGCAAGGGCAGCTGACATCTGCTCCTCAAAGACCGGAGCATGTCCCCTTAAACTCCTTCTTGTCCTCATTCACCTGCTGCTGGCTCTCTGGTACTTTCCTACATGTCAGGTCAACATTTCCTGTTTTTTGAAATCTGTGTGTGTGTGTGTGTGTGTGTGTGTGTGTGTGTGTGTGTGTGTGTTTGTGTGTGTGTGTGTTTGTGTGTGCTTCTGTGTATGAGTGTGGGCATGTGTATGTGTGTGTTTGTGTGTTTGTGTGTGCTTCTGTGTGTGTGGGCATATGCTATGCTGTTTGTGTGGAAGTCAGAAGATAACCTTGGGTATTGGGCCTCACCTTCCACTTTGCTGAGACAAGATTTCTTTGTGTTCTAACCACAGGAGTGCAGGGATTAGTCATGCATTCTATTGTGTGGGTATTGGTCCTCGCCTTCTACTTTGCTGAGACAGGGTCTCTAGGTGTTTTAACCATACCAGTGCAGGGATTAGTCTTTGCTTGGGTTATGGGGACACAAACTCGGAACACCAAGTACTGTACCCATGGGACCATCTCACCAGCACTCATGTATTTTCTAAAAACCCCGTTTTAACTCTGCTTTCCAGTGACTTTGAGTGGAGGGAAAGATGTATAATGCAAATTGTTTCCTCTCATCAGAAAATTAATAATTTTGCCTTTCCTGCTAATGTTTTTACAACAAATACTAATATTCTCCATAATTCCTCTGGCAAAGGTCTGTTGTTGTGTTATGATGGTGGAAAATGGATCAATTCCATCTACAACCATATATTCTGTGGTATAATTTTACCCTATGTCTTTGAACATTCTCCTTTGTATGACATCAGAATACTGCTTTTAAAATATTCTTTTAGTATTATTACAAGTAATAAATAATCTTGAGAGAACTGTGTTAAAATTTTAATAAAGATTTAAATTGTATTCTACCCTACCTCCCCAAAATCCAGAAATACAAGATGACTTATTTTCAATGGTGCCCTATGATAGTAAGCAAAACAATGGAGGTGAATGAGCCTGTAAGACTTCCATACTGATGTGCATTGGTGGCACTTGCCTATGACCCAGGAGCTGAACAAAAACAATCTCAAATTCAAGGCCAGCCTGGGCTATGCAGTAAGATGATGTCTCAAAAAGAAGAAAGAAAAAGAGGGACTAGAGAATTGGCTCAGTGTTTAAGACAACTGGCTGATCTTGCAGAGGACCTGGGTTCGAATCCCAGCACCGCAGGGTGGCTAACAACTGTTTGTAACTCTAGTTCCAGAGGATTTGATACCCTTTTCTAACCTCTGTGGGCATTGCACAACCTGGGTGCACTCACATACATGCAGACGATATATTCATATATATAAAATTAAAAAATAATAAAAAATTTAAATAAGATGAAATAAAAAAATCAGTTTCTTGTCCCTTAATGAGTCAGGAAGAGTACTTCTGCAATAATAACAAATAAAGGTCCTGATAGTCATTAAAATGGTTAGTTAGGGGTGGAAGTTAAATATAGAGGCTAGAGAGTGGCGGGACACTGCAATGTGAAAAGAAGCATTGAGTCAGCAAAGTTCAAGAAGCAGTGATGACTTCGAGTGGTAAGCTCTGACCTAGTGTGTCAGTTGTGTTTTACTTGGACTGTAGAAATTTGGTGTATTTTTTACTAAGAGTCTGTTGGAATCTTCATGTTTATAGCTACTTTGGGTTCTCTAATTTTATCAGAAATTATGACTTCAATAAGCTTGATCTTGGCCATAAATATTCCTTTCGTTGTTAATGTGATTTCTCTCTAGAACACTCATCAAAAGAGTTTCTGTGTTTACTGTGTAGTTTCCATAAATCTGAAGATCAGGGAGGAATCAATGGCGGGGTCAAGGAGGAATTGAAAATCAATCTTTCTTTCTTTCTTTCTTTCTTTCTTTCTTTCTTTCTTTCTTTCTTTCTTTCTTTCTTTCTTTCTTTCTTTCTTTCTTCTTTTTGGTCTTTTCCAGACAGAGTCTCTCTTTGGACCCAGCTGGCCTAGAGCTCGCTATGTAGACCAGGCTGGCTTTGAACTCAGAGATCCACATGCCTACAGTTCTCTTTGTGTGGTGTAGTTGAGCTGAGACTACACACAAGGAGAGGACTCAACAGTGTGTGGCGATTGGTGATTAATACTGTCAACTTAGGATCTAGATTCGCTTAGGAAACAAATCTCTGGCCAAGCCTTGGAAGAAGTTTCTAGTGTTGGTTAATTGAACTGGAAAGACCCACCCTAAATGTGGCTGACAGCGTCTTACGTGCTGGAGTTCTGGAGAAAGCTAGCTGAGCCGAAGTGTTCATCTTTCTTAGCTTCCTGACGCAGATGTAGTGTGACCCTGCCTCATGCTCCTGCCACCGTGCCGTTCCCAGCATGATGGGCCATATGTATAGTCAAAGGTGAGCTGAAATAAATCCTCTGATTTAAGTTGTTTGGGTCAGGCTTTTGTTGTTGTTGTTATTGTTTTTTTTTTTTTTTTTTTTCTTTGCCTCGTTTTGCTTTTGAGACAGGGTTTCACTCTGTATCCTTGGCTGGCCTAGAGCTTGCTATGTATATCAGGCTAGCCTTAAACCCACAGAGACCCACTGTCCAGTGCTGGGATTAAAATTTCCCCACCATGCCCACCCTTTGTTAGGTGTTTTGGCACAGCAATGAGAAAAGCCACATTGTATTGAGAAAGATGTTGCTCTCGGTGTCTAGCATTGGAATGTATAGGAATTTTAGAATTGGAACTTGCTTTTGAATCATAGTAGGTCTTTAATTTAAGGAGAGGTTTTCTTCATGGCCATGTGCCTGCCTATTCCTTCAGCATTCCAGCGAACACTGCCTGCACTCCCTAGTTCTCAGAGGTTATAAAACATCATTTCTTTCAAATCAACGACCTTCCTGTGAAAGTCACCCTTTAACAGGACACCAAAAAATACAGTGTACCAGGCAACTTGCACACTTCCCAGTGCCCATGGAAGCCAGAAGATGGTGATGGATCCCCTGGAACTGGAGTTAAGGGCAGTTCTTAACTGCCATATGGGTGCTGGGAACCAAACCCAGGTCCTCTGGAAGAGCAGCCAATGCTTTTGAATCACTGAGCCAGCGTTTAATGAGTCAGCTTCATGTAGTGAAGAGAACGAATGGCAGATTGGAAATTTCTGGGCAAGAAGGGGTAATAGAAGCTGTCCTTGGATAAAACAAGGTGGAACAGCCCAGAAGATTGCAGATATGGAGGAATGGAAAAGAGAACCCAGCTCATTGGAAAGCGGACTCCCCACCCTGGTGGTTAACAGCAAGTGAGCGTGAGGGCTTGGGGACTGGGGCCAGAGTGCTGCTCTCAGGCAAATGACTGGAAAATTCAGTTATCTCTTAAATGTGATTTTATTTGGGGAAAATTAAGATAGCTAAGGTAATTGCAAAGATCCCAAATACAGTTGTTCCCTGGTTCCTGTGATTGGAAGCCATTCACTGTGGATGAATACAGGAATCCATGCTGGTGTCCCAATCAGAAAGAGATCGCAAGCAGAAGAGAGATCCATACAAAAGTGCACAGACAGATCGCCAGAAAATACAACCAGTTTCCAACTTGCAAGTATGTCCAGAGAATCAAGGGATAGCCAATGCATGAAGAAAGATGAGAGAGAGAGAGAGAGAGAGAGAGAGAGAGAGAGAGAGAGAGAGAGAGAGAAGAGAGAAATGGCTCAGGAACAAATAAAATTCAAGGAACATAAAGATCTTGTAAAAATTTTTAATTCTTCCCAGGTCTGTTGGCAAACAGCTGTAACCCCAGCACTCACTCAGGAGACTAAGGCAGGAGGTTGTGATTTTGAGGTTAGACCCTGTCTTAAAACCCATAAAATAAATAAGCAATCAATCACCACTATAATCTTTAAAAAAGGCACAAAATGTTTATGAAATCTATTAAACATCAGATAAGATGTCTTTTAGAAAAGCATACAATGAATGAAGTAAGAGTAATAGAGAAATTCAAAAAGAACAGTGGGGAGAAATAAGAGAGTAGTTCATGAATAGAACAAATATATAAGTAAAAAAATCTGGGGGCTGGAGAGATGGCCTAGCGGTTAAGAGCACCAACCGCTCTTACAGAGGACCCGGGTTTGATCCCCAGCACCCACATGGCGGCTGAGAGCCGACTGAAACTCCAATTCCAGGAGAACTCCAGTTCCAGGGGAATCCGACACCCTCTTCTGACCTCCGCAGCATTGCACGACACGGGTGCACAAACTTGCATGCAGACAGTATATTCATACACATACAGAAATAAATAAAATAAAATTAAATTTAAAAAAATCTGGAAATGAAGGAATTATCAAAGAGTACAGGTAATTCCCTTGAGCTAAGAGATAAGACTCTTCATATTAAAAGATCGAATGAGGGGCTGGAGAGATAGCCTAGTGGTTAAGAGCGCCGACCGCTCTTACAGAGGACCAGGTTCGATCCCCAGCACCCACATGGCGGCTGAGAACCATCTGAAACTCCAATTCCAGGGGAATCTGACACCCTCTTCTGATCTCCACGGCATTGCATGACATGGGTGCACAGACCTACATGCAGACAGTACATTCATACACATATAGAAATAAAAAAAAATTGTTAAAAAAAAGATTGAATGAAATGTCAGAACAGGCAGACCAATGGGTTGTTTACATTTATAGCTCAGCCAAGATGATAACTGCAAAAGAATGGGAATTTGAATTGGATTGGATTTATCTTCATCAAAAATGGGTCTTGGAGGATGTCAAAAGACAAAATTATATCAAGTTTTAGTCAAAAACTCTAATAGGCTCTTTTATTTTTATTTTAGAATCAAATAAAAACCATGCTCTAGGAAATGAATGTGTCTTCTGCCAAGCAAGTGCAGAACAGGGTTGAAGAAGGCAAAACATCAATAAAAGTCACTGGCTATTTCAAAGTATCTTATCTTTCCTTACAGAGTTAAAATAATGGGACTTCTTAATTACACTGATTTCTTCAGTTATCAAATTTGAATTAAGGATGGCTTACAAAAACAGGAAAATAGGAAAATTGTGAATCATAACATGACACTGAGTGAAATTTTGATATATGTATATATTGTATATGGATTAAAAGTATCCATCTTCTTAAATATTTATCATTGCTTTATGGGAAAGGCATTTAGAAACCTTTCTTCAAGCTTCTTCAGATAACACAGAAAATAACTGTTCTTTCTGTTCTGTGGCTTTTACTGTGTGGAGCCATGTTACAATGATGCTTAAGTTAAAAACAGTCTGACCCCGAATATCCATTTTAAGCTAAGAGTGAATCCAAACTGCTGAGAACCTGTTCCTTCAGAATTCGCTCAAAACTGTGCTCACCAACCAAGGCCTTGCCCCATCCTTACTTTTATTGAAACAGTATATCCAACATGATGGGGCCTGGGGGTAAAATTCTCACCCTTATCAGAGATAAAATTTGCCTTCTCTGATCCCTAGACAGACATCTATACAACCACAAACAGATGTTATCAATTTAATCTGATCTATTATTTATAAGACACATAGGATAATCTTCATATCTTCTTGTTTAGGACAAATATCCCTTGTTGGTTGCACTATTTTCTTGAATATGCAAAGCATCCATTGTTTTGGTTAAGGAACTAAACCCAGTGCCTTGGTCCCAAGAGGAGCACAGGGCTCCAAGAGCTTGTCTGTGTTAGAAACAAGCTAAAATGAGAGTAAGCTTTTGGCTGCAAGGTCAGGCAGCAGTCGTGGGTCTAGAGCAGTCCACACAGGGAAGTCATTCCTAGGATGACTGCTCGCTCCATCTCGCTCTGCTGCTTAATTGAATTCTTTTAAACCGGCCCCTCCAAAATGCTGTTTGGCAGCATTTCACACAAGTGAATGTATTGTGGTTTGCTTTGGTGCTGTGTCTAGTCTCAGCAAGGTGTGCTGGCATATGCCTCTGTGCAGGGTTGAATGGAAGTTTGGGGCCATATATGGAACATTCAGTGAGACCCTGTCTAGAAATCAACCAACCAACAAACACAAACAAAAGCAGGAACAGGATTTCTCACAGACTGGTGGTACACACCCTTAATCTCAGCACTTGGGAGGGAGAGACAGGTGGATCTCTGTGAGACTGAAGCCAGCCTGGTCTACACAGTTCATTCCAGTTGGGTCTACAGGGAGACTCTGTCTCAAAGAAAATCTGGAAAAAAAACCTTAAAAAGTAAAAATAAAAATAATGAAGAAATGGATAAATGACATCAGAATTCCTTTGAAACATTCAGTAAGACCTAGAATTTTATGTTAGGCAAATTACCATAAAACAAGAAACCTAAAAATATTTAAATGTGAAAAAAATATTTAAATGTGTTACCTTTATGTGTTCAACAGTGTTCAGTTAGTTATGTTCTCTGTAAAAAACAAAGTTAGAGTAAGAGATAGATAGATAGATAGATAGATAGATAGATAGATAGATAGATAGATAGGAAATACTAAAATAACTGTTAGAATTCAGGAGATAGCTTAAGGAAATCCAGGAAATTTCAGGCCTAGAAAGAAATGGTGCAAAGTAGCTGGAAATGTGGAATCTGTGCTGAACCACCTAGAAAGCTGTGAGGTTTCTTATCCAGCAAGAGGCTTTCAAGTAAAGAACCAAGATAATACTGTTGTCTCCTCTCTTAGGAGCCCCTTGATCAGGGGCTGGTGCATGGCTCAGAACATAAAGACACTTGCTGCTAAGCCTGATGACCTGAGTTCTGTCTCCAGGACCCGCCTGGTAAAAGGGAAAAATGGACCTCTGTAGGTTGTCCTCTGATACACCCCCCCCCACACACACGCACACACACAACACCAAATAAATGAACATAATAAAATTTGTAAAGAGTTCATCCAAATGGCCTGTCAAACATCTGGGCAGGAAAACACTCTCCCAGAATGCTGTCTGTTCTAGAGACTTTAGCTACAGTGTAAAACCTGCTTGAAATGTGGATCAACACAACTGTCCAGGCAGCTGTTGTCCACTGTCTCCCCTTGAGTGTGTTCACATCACTCTTGTAAACCCCAGCTCTCTTGTGCATTGTGCTCTGTCTTTCATTTCTGAGTTCTTTTGATGGCGATTACAGGACCACGGAGCTGATGGGAGGCTGCCGTGAGATCCTCTTGACAACTCCCAATCCTGAAGAACCTGGCTTAACAGCAAATCCACAGGGACTGTCTTCTGCTAGCACCGGAGACCTTCTTTTCCATCAGTATTGAGGCTAATCAGCATTAGCGAAGACGGGAACATTCATCGATACAACTGAACTTTTATCCTGAGGATATTCCTAATCGGGACACACCAATTAGCTTAATAAGGATAAGAAAATAATCTGAATGCTAAACTATTCCTTGATTTTACCATTGGGGAAATATTCTGAAACCTCTAACTTGATGAGATAATGTCCTACCAAGACTGAGACAACATAGAATTAAGTATAGTTAAGCAGCAGGAAGCAAAATGTAAATTTTAAATTGGTAACATTTCCATTAAGACATCAATGGTATAATTCCATACATTGTTGGTTTTAAAGTTATTTTAAAGGACCTTAACGTTGCATGGTTCTCTAGAAATCAATTATTGGAACATCTTATGGTTATGCTAATACTTTTGTTTTGATTTCTTGAGACAGGGTCTCGTGTAGCCCAGGCCAGCCTCCAACTCACCGTGTAGCTGAGGCTAGCCTTGAACTCCTTCCTAATCCTCCTGCCTCCACCTGCCAAGTGCTGGGATTACAATATGTGACACCTCTTCCTGGTTTCTGCACTGATATTTTGAAGTGGTTTCTTTTTTCTAAATTGCTTGAGACTTTTGCTATCCTCTTTCCCTATGAGTTCACGCGGTGGGAGGGACTGGTGGATTGGCAAGGTCAAAAATAATACTCACCTCCTAGTTTTATAAATGATATCTGCAGCAAGAACTAACGATGAAGATATGTTTTCCTGAGAGAAAGCTGAATTAAAAAAATTATTTTTTTGCTATGCTAGCATATTATCTCCCCCCCTCAACTTGGAAGGGAATCCACAGAGGGTCTTTTATAAGAGTTGTGTGCGAAGTTAATTTTAAAAAACTTAATAAATTTTATAACGTAAAAACATGTGTGCAATTGGGGCTAGAGATGCCTCAACTGTTTAAAGCACACATTGTTCTTCCTAAGGACCAGAGTTCAGTTCTCAGCACTGAGTGGCTTACAGTCCTCTGGAATTCCACTCTAGGGGATCTGATGCCCTCTTCTGGATGCTGCAGGACACACACACCCCCACACACACTCAATTTAAAATAAAATATTTGTTTATCTAATAGATGTAATTTATAATGGCTAAGTCCTTAGTGTATAAGTACAGTTCAGTACCAAGAAACTGCAGTAGTTGCAAATTCCTTATATGATTTGTTACAAACTAACATTCTGTTAGTTTCCTTTTGTTGCTGCAGTAAAATTCCATGACCAAAGCAATGTGCAGAAGGAAGAGGATTTTTTTGGGGGGGGGGCTTACAGTTCTGGGGGGAGAGCCCATAAGGGCAGGGAAGGCAGGCGATGTGAAGATGGAGAGGGAAGCTGAGATGTCACCTTCCAATCCACATGCAGGAAGGAGAGAGGACAATGGAAGTGAGGCTATAAACTCTCAAAAGCCGCTCCCCAGTGACTTGCCTCCCCCAGCAACACTGCCCCTCCCTGTAGCCACCTCAAATAACATCACCAACTGTTCAAATACTTGACCCTATGGGCTACATTTCTCATTCAAATAACCATAACATCAACTTCTGTTGTCTTAAAAAATTATTGATCTTGGGACTCTAAAGCTGGCTCAGGGGTTAAGAATACTTGCTCTCACAGAGGAATGATGTTTTGTTTCTAGCACCACTGAGGTGGCTCACAGCCATCTGGAGCTCTATTTCCAGGAGATCCAACACCATCTTCTGGCCAGTGAAGACACTACATTCACATGGTGAACATTTATAGATCCAACAAAACACTCATACACATAAAAAATAAAGATAAACAAATCTTAAAAAAATCTTTTCTAGGGTTTCCTAGAAGAAAGTTTATACCAGTTATCAATCAAAGCAAGCACTTTATTTAGGGAGAGCCAAGTGCCACTATTGACAGGAAGAACTCTTTTAGAGAAACACTAACTAATGAATGTGTAAAAGGTTATTCATTTTCTGATATTCTAATGGAATTACTGGTAAAGGACAGTGCCGATGCTAAAACCATCAGCTAACTGCCTGATGGGAAACAGATACAGAAGTCAATTCTAAGAAGACAGGGAGAAGACAAAGATGAACAGAAGATTGGTATGAAGTCAGTATTGACCTGTAGAGCTAACTCTAATGATAAGCCAGTAACAATGTCAATTAGTGTTGACTGGAATGAGAATCTGCTAGCTTTATCAAGGGTAAATAGAGCTTAGTAATTAGTTCAGAATCTCTTCAAATAAATTAACACCAGATTCTCATCAGTGATTAGAATCTGAGTAAAATATTCCCCATGGAGTCTTCTTTTGAAAGACTCTTCTGCAGAAGCCCAAAAGTAAAACCCTGTCTTTAATCTGCTTTGATTGATAACTGGTATAAACTTTCTTCTAGGAAACCCTAGAAAAGTTTTTTAAGACTTGTTTATCTTTATTTTTTATGTGTATGAGTGTTTTGTTGGATCTATAAGTGTTCACCATGTGGATGTAGTGTCTTCAGTGGCCAGAAGAGGGTGTTGGTGGGGCCTACTATTGGATAGTGGAACCTCTCCCCCTACTTAGGGCTGAGAAGCAAACATACAACCCCTGCTGTAGGCTTCCTGACTGTGCTGAGTTCAGCAGTAGCCAAGCCAGGCTGCAAATCAGACCCAATGACGAACTTATACCGTAGGCTCGTGAGAACAATCTCTGCAGATGGGACTTAGGCATCCATGAATCTTTGAAGCTCTTCAGGTAACTCCAGTTCTAGAGACAAGTGAATGCTGCAGCCTCCTACACGTGGGTGGAAACCATTCAGAGCCGGTGGTGATTGCTGTACCAGTTGATGGTGAGTAAAGGCTCAGATTTCTTGATGACAAGTAGGACAAAGTTCATTTCCAACATGAGTTCATTCATTCATTCACTCATTCATTCAGAATTTATTAACTACTTGTCATAAGCCTGATACTACATTTGGAGAACAATTTTTTTATGTGTATGAGTGTACTGTCTGCATGTAGGTTGGTGCACCTGTATTGTGCAATGCCACAGAGGTCAAAGAGGGTGTTGGATCCCCTTGGAACTGGAGTTAAAAGACGGTTCTTAGCTGCCATGTGGGTGCTGGGAATCGAACCTGGGTCCTCTGCAAGAGCAGTTGGTGCTTTTAACTGCTGAGCCGTCTCTCCAACCCCCTGGAGAACATTTTTTCAAAGGACCCTAAGACCATGGAAGTTCATAGTTCAGTCATTGTTGTAGAACATGGGCCTCGGAGCCAAGCAGCCACCGTCTTCACCAAATCAATGGTGCCTGCTGGCGAGCCTCCATCGTGATGGGGCCTGTTGACAGTTGATCGTCCCTCACCATAGGAAAGGGTAGTCAGGGTCCTGGCACTCCCACCTGGGGCTCAAGCTGCTTCTCCCAGCCATTTGCATTCAATTCTGCCCTGATTGCATGTGGCTGGGGAGGTAACTGATCCGGGTTTCATCTACACACCTAAAGAGAGCCATCATCTATGCTGGATGAAGACTTTGGGATCACATGTGGTCCTGTAACCAAACCCGTCACTCATATGCTCTCTAAGTAAACCCAATAAACTCATTGTTCCCTGAGGATAAACTTTAGTGGAATCATCATTTGGTTTGTCTTTGGGGCCTTGTAAGGAGGTGCGAGATGTCATCTGCATTCCATGAGCAAACAATACCACAATAGCCCCCGGACTTCAGTGGACAAAAGGGGCCTAGAACTGGTCATGGTTGCTGTGAGAGCTCCCGACAGAGGGGACGATGTGCTGAGTCAGGAAGTCTGACCCGAGTGTCAAGTAGGAGTGAGAAATGCCCTCTGGACCCAAAGATGTGCCTGTGTATCTGGCCAGAGGCAAAACCTTATGCTTAATTCATGTATTTTTAAGTCAGCATTCTGTGTTAGGCAGCAATTCATCTCTCTCCCTCAGCAAACACTATTTAGATATTTCTGTCTTACAATTCTTTATTTTTCTTTTTAATTGTGTAAGAGAAGAAGAAAAAAGGCTAAGGAAGGAGAAAGTAGATATGTCTCTCTCTCTCTCTCTCTCTCTCTCTCTCTCTCTCTTTCTTTTCTTGATAAGCCATCTTTCAACATTGTTATCTGAAGTGAATTGAGGAGCCTGGTCTGTTCGCTAAGCTGACACCTCTGCATGTTGCCCTCAGTAAACAATGGGCAGATCTGTAAAATATTTATGTGCCTGATTCTTCACTCCGACTCCACTCTACCATTTCTTTCCACCCCTGTGAATACCACTTGCACTGGAATTCCTGTCAAATTTCAGATCCTCCTTGACGCCACGTTGCTACTGGCAGCATATGATCTTGACTCATCTTCTGTCTCTACTAGAACTTGCTTGCATTGGTGTGTGTGTGTGTGTGTGTGTGTGTGTGTGTGTGTGTGTGTGTGTATGCGTGTGAATATTCTGCATGCATGTGGGAACATGAGTGTGTACGGGCACATGTTGAGTTCCAAGGGTATGCTCGAGAATCTTCCTCAACCACTCTTCTAGCTTACATTGAGGCAGGGTCTCGCAATCAAATGCAGAACTCATTGATCTAGCCAGCTTCTCTGGGGATCACGTGTCTCTGCCTTCTGAGGCTGGAATAACAACGGGCTGTCACCCCCACCGGGCATTTACACAGGTTTCTTAGAACCGTGCTCCTCAACATTTCCATGGAAAGTGCTTTCACCACTGAGCCATGTCCTCAGCCCATTACCCTGGGTTTTGAGAATGGCCTCCCACGGAACCTCGAGCTTCCTGCTTTGGGTAGGCAAGCTGGCAGGGACCCAGGGCTTCTCCTGGCTGTGCTTCCCCAGTGCCGAGTACAAGCCTGCACAGCCACACTCAGTTTTTATGTGGGTTCTGGGGATCTGAACTTGGGTCAGGCACTTTACTGCTTGTGCCCCAGACAATCGCACATCGATTTGTCACTTCATGCTTCGACACCACCGCACCATTGCCGGTACATAGACGGATTGGATCGTTATGAGTTAACTTGTGGGTACTGACAACTTCAAGAGCCCAGCGCTACATCTGTTGTCATAAGAAATTCCAGTGCTCTTGATTTGAATGCCATTGTAGAAATACTTCCTTTCCAGGGACTTCATGTGTTTAATTTTGTTACAGCAGACTCTCCAAAGAAAGGAGTTTTCTTACCCAGAGTCCATCTTGTGTGCATTTGTGAGTATTTGTATGTATATGCATGTATTTTTGTGTGTGAGTTATGTGTGCATGTATGTGCATAAGTATATTCATATGTGTTGTGAGAGATTGTATGTATGTGTGAGTGTATAAGTGTGTAAGTGTATGTGTATGTGTGTGTATGCTCTTATATATGAGTGAGTGTATGCGTGTATATGAGTGTATGCATGAGTATATGTGTGTGTGTGTGCGCGCGCGCATGCATGACAGTGTGAACTATTTCCTCAGAGACCCCTTCCCGCAGCCTCTTACGTTCCTGTCTGTTCTCATTCATCTCTATTAAATTTTCTTCCCACAATCCGTGTGCGTAGAAATCACCTAAGGAGCAAGGGGCTCTCCAAAGGGCAGGGCCCCGGGTGCGGTTCCATGCTTAGTTCACCTATTAGTGCCTTCTAGTTCAGCTAACAACTTTCTGTACGTCCAATTCCAAGGGATGCAACTGCCTTTCTGACTTCCATGGGCATTGCGTGACACGGGTGCACCTACCTACCTGCCGGCAATACACTCATATGCAGGGAAACCCAGCTTGAATTGCAGGCTAGCTCTCCAGCTGGCAAGCCTTAGGGCACCGCATGGCAGAGTATCTGGCTCCGCCCCAAGGAGGAGCAAGCAGCATGGCCTAGGTACATGGTACTGGGTGGAGCAGGGTGTGCAGTAGGAGCTGGGAGGCTTGTGATTGGTCCTGGGAACTGACGTCATTTGGTTTATAAAAGCAAGCTGTGGCAAGGAGTAAATTTGAATTTCATAGTAATATCATCACAGAATTCCTGGCCGTTATTTTTTATTAATTATTGTGTGCATACAGGCTAAGGTAGGCCTGTATTTCATTCGGGTGGCCAGTGGGTTGGAAAGAGATTCCTTTGCGCATCACCAATCTTGGTAGCTGGTGTTGTGTGGGTATTGGCTGAAGGGAGGCAATCAGCCATCAGCCTGAAATTCCTGTCCAGGCCTTGGGCAGGTGAGAAGTCACGGCCAAGAGTGGAACACGTGTCTCGTGGGTCCATGCTAAGGGCCTGGGTTGAAAATATCAACCAGGCCGGGAAGTGGCTGGCTGGTCTCTGCACCGAGAGGCCAGCTCCCCATAGTGTCCGCAAAGCAGGCACTGTGTCCCCATCCCCTTTAGCAGGGCCGAGTGGGCCCTGTTGGGCATAAAAACAAAGCTTCCTACACGCATACACATAAAATAACATATATACCTATGGCAGTTGGGATGTCAGCAGGGATTAGAGAGGTTCCTTACCATCGGCTTTTCTGTTAGTTTATTTTAACGACACAAACTAGAGTTACTTGGGAGGAGAGAAGTTCAACAAGGAATTCTTCCACCAGATTAGCCTGTGGGCAAGTCTTTCGGGGCATTTTCTTGATTGTTCACTGTTGTAGGAGGTCCCAGCCCACTGTGGATGGGGCCATCTTTGGCCAGTCACTAGGCAAGCCAGTGAGCCGCTTCCCTCCATGGTCTCTGCCCCAGCTCCTGCCTCCAGGTACCTGCCTTGAGCTTCTGCCCCAGCTTCCCTTCAGTGACAGATTCTGATGTGTAAGTGAAAGTCAAATAAACCCTTTCCTGCCCAAGTAGTTCTTGGCTAGCCATTTATCAGAGCAGACAGAAAAGGAACTAATACAGCTTTACTCATGGTGCAGCAGCTGGAAGAAACGCAAGACTTCCTCTAAAACCACATTTAGAGGAAGTTATATCCTACACAATTGAAAAGCACACAATTTCTTCAAGTTCTTGATAACCTGACTCTCAGGACAGCAATATATTCAGTGTTCCAGAGAGAAAGGTCATTTGTGCCTTGAATGATAATACCCATCGTTGATAAAAACACACTTCTAATAAGCAGCCTTAAAAGGCCACATGACCACCACACTTCTGAAATGAGGACCAATAAATGGGATTTCATTGTTGCGCTTTGGGAGACAGTCTTATCACTATGTAGCCAAGGATGACCTTGAACTCACGCTCCTTCTGCCAGAACTTCCCAAATGCTGGGATTATAGGCATACTAGGATTATGGTTGAACCCAGAGCCTTGGGCACATTAGGCAAGCACTCTGCCAACTAAGCCATATCTACTGTTCTACATAAATGAATTTTAACGATAAAGTGATACAGTGTAGTTCTGGAGTTGGCTGTTTGACAGTTCATAGTCTGGTCTTTACTTTATGAATTTAAGCATCATAGAGAATAGTTTTCTTCAGCATTTCTTTTCCTCACAAGAAACTTCAGTGGGCAACCATGAGAAACGACACTGTGGGCGGGGCTTACTGAGGAAGAGCTGATCCTGGGCGTCCTAGCCAGGCAGACAGGCAGGTGGATGCTGGGGTGTGGAGCTGTCTGTGTTCACACCAACAGAAACACTGAAGCAGAGTAGGCAGCCCCCTTCTTCACAGGGCCTTTGTGGGAAAAGGGGGACTGTGCTGCTCCAGTCGCTGTCCAAAAGGAGATATGCAGAAACACAGAGCCTGTACTCTGTTTCACCACATGACATTTAAAGTGGCCACAGTGCATATGAACAGAAATGAAGATGAGGGGGTTCACACAATCAGTTTCTCTACTAATGAAAGTCCTGGACAACTGCACTTTGAGGGCCCAGAACACCATCTCACCTCTATGAATCTTCCTCTTTATCAAGTGTACAATACGTGCAGGATTAGAATCCAATTTCCAGGCAAGCAGGACTTTATTTTGCTTACAGTTGGGTCCCTAGTGTCTAGAAAGGTGCCTGGAAAATACTAAGAGCTCTATAAATAATTGAGGAGTTCGATTTAAATCAGTAACACAGAACTCGGGGCTATGGTGGAAATAAGAAGTCGGGAATATGGGGTTATATTCCCAGTTGAGCTCTCTGCTCTTATTTGGGGGGACCAGTGCCTTTTTAGGGTAGATTATATTTGAATAGCATGCTCATGATTTTAATACAGTTCTTAATGTGTATTTTTGGCTTACCTATGAGTCAGTTTCATATTCTCTCCCAGTGTACAGCCTGGCAGTTTCTAGCCTTGCTTTATGTGGAGTGACTGGAAATAAGATTAGTGCCCAGAATGTATTAGAAATGCTCAAAAGGCCTCTGCATTGCTCAAAGCCCATTTTCAGGTCTCATAAAGGCAAAATACGCATTAGAAAGGAAACCATACCAATAAACATTTCGTCTCCTTCCCTAAAACTAGGATGTTTCCCTGTGGGCATTTATATTGGGCAAAGCAATTTCTCTTCTTATAAAAAAATCAAGAGCTCAGTTCCAAACTTGAATAATGACACTTTACTATGTAAATGGCAGGCTCTGCAGCAAGGAATTGCTCTTGAGACACTGAAAATATTTCTGTTACAATGAAGTTTTGCTGATCATTGTGGAGTCCTGAGTGTCTGGGTTAGTGGAGTCTGTATGCTTAACATTCAGACACTTGTTATTATCACTAGGTTTGCCTACACTTAAGTTATATTTAGGAGCAAACACTCATTTTGTTTTTAGGGGGCATGTCAGTATCCCTGCCAGGGTTCATTAATCATTACATATTCAGAGGACATGAGTTTGCTTTAAATAATGGAGGGAAATCCTACAGGGGTGAAAGAGAATTCCTCATCACCTTCACTAGAGATTCTTTGGCCCTTTAGCTTGGAACAAAATATTAGTTTGAACCAGCCAAGGAATGAGCACATGGAATGACTGAAAGTGGGAAGGGCCATTTGTTAATACTGCGGTAGAAAGAGCATTATGTAAAATTTACTATTTAAAGCAATTTTCTATAATTCTTTTGACATTTAATATTTTATTTATTTACTTGTGTGTGTGTGTGTGTGTGTGTGTGTGTGTGTGTGTGTGTGTGTAGGCAGGAAGAAATATTGTGGTTGTGGTAGTCAGTTCTCTTCTTCCACAATGTGGGTATTGAATTCAGGACACCAGGCTTGGCAGCAAGTGCCTTTATTCTCTGAACCATCTCACTTGCCCTCATTTAAAACCTTTTATTCATATATTTTTATGTGTATGAATGTTTTGCCTGTGTGTATGTAAGTCCACCCATTTGTGCAATGCCCGTGGAGGCCAGAAGTAGTCTTCAGATCCCTGGAACTGGAGTTACAGAAGGATATCAGCTGCCATGGGACTGCTAGGAAATGAACCCTGTCCTCTGCAAGAGCAGCACTGATCCATCTCCACAGCCCACATTTTAAATATTTTGAGGGTGCAGCTTGGTGGGGCTGAGAACATTGATCTGGTGTCACCATCGCCATCATCCATCTCCAGAACTGCTCTTCATCTTGCAAAACTAAAATTTGCACCCACGAAACATTTCCTTGCTGTTGCCCTCCCTGATCTAACTCCACTCCAACTCGAACGTACTGCTTCGTGTGCCCAAGATTTTTGTCTTCCATTCCCTGAATAGCTATGTGATGAGGAAGAAGACAAAGGTCAGGATTCTGCTGCTGTCCCTCCCGCAGGAGAGCTCCCATGCCGGGGATCACCCGTCCTCTGATTTAGGTTCCTTCCTTCTTTGTAACATCTAGATGCTATGTATGCTTGGAAGGTCACCTATGCACATAGCTTGTTCTTGAAAAGCTGGATCCGTGGTTTGTCCTCCTAGGCAAACGTGAACTTCGTGTTTTCCATTGTCAAACATTGACTTCACCTGTTTCTCACCATTGATCACTGGAAAAGATTATGGATTTAAATATTTTGGCATTTAATTAACCTTTACACTTATTTTATATATTTTATTTATACATATTTATCTTGCGTGTGCAAATACACATTCCTTGTTGACTGTGTGGAGGTCAGAGCACAGCCTGTAGGAGCTGGTTCTCTCCTTCTACCATGGATGTCCCAGGAATAGAACTCAGGTCATCAGGCTTGGTGGTAATCTCTTTTACCTGCTGAGCCATCTCTCCACCCTACCTGTGGCTTTAATCATCATTTTAAATGGAGATAAAAGATATAATACTGAGTTTATGATAATGCTACCTCATTTGGTTCTGTATCATTTTATCTTATTACATTGAATTTTAAAAATATTTTTTGGATTTATTTTTTTTTTATTTTACATGTAGATGTGTTTTGCCTGTGTGTATGTAAATATACCATGTGTGGGAAATGTCCACAGAGGCCAGAGAGGGTTTCAGGTCCCCTGGAAATTGAGTTATGGACAGTTATGAGCTACCATGTGGGTGCTGGGAACTGAACCCAACCTCTGCAAGAGCAGCCAGTGCTCTTAACCACTGAGCCCTCTCTTCAGCTCCTTTTTTAATTTAATCTTAATAAAGGTATATTATATAGAAATTGCCATCATGATTTGCATTTACAGTTGAGAGAAATCAGTAGCTGCCCCAAGTCAGCAAAGCCAGAGCCCGGCCCCATGCACCTGAGCTCAGGTTCCCATGCAGAGCCCAGCCCTATGCACCTGAGCTCAGGTTCCCATGCAGAGTCCAGCCCCATGCACCTGAGCTCAGGTTCCTATGCAGAGCCCAGCCGCATGCACCTGAGCTCAGGTTCCCATGCAGAGTCCGGCCCCATGCACCTGAGCTCAGGTTCCCATGCAGAGCCCGGCCCCATGCACCTGAGCTCAGGTTCCCATGCAGAGTCCAGCTCCATGCACCTGAGCTCAGGTTCCCATACAGAGCCCAGCCCCATGCACCTGAGCTCAGGTTCCCATGCAGAGCCCGGTCCCATGCATTTGAGTTCAGGTTCCCATGCAGAGCCCAGCCCCATGCACCTGAGCTCAGGTTCCCATGCAGAGCCCAGCCCCATGCACCTGAGCTCAGGTTCCCATGCAGAGGCCAGTCCCACATACCTGGACTGGAACTCACTATGGAGACCAGGCAGGCTTGGATCTCAGAGAAATCTGCTTGCCTCTGCCTGTTGAAATGCTGGGATTAAAGGCATTCACCACCATGCCCAGGACTTACTCTTATGAGAATCCTGGGAACTAAAACCTCATGATGTACTTGTCAGCATGGAAAAGTTAATAAGAACACAGAAGTACCAACTAATGACAGACTTTATTCAAGTTATGTTTACCCTTGTGACCATCCTGCTTCTATGGCAGAATTCAACTCATGGTATCATAGTGCTTCTAGTCAACTTGTCCCCTCAGCCTCTCCCAGTCTAGTCACCCTGTCCCCTCGGCCTCTCCCAGTCTAGTCACCTTGTCCCCTTGGCCTCTCCCAGTCTAGTCACCCTGTCCCCTCAGCCTCTCCCAGTCTAGTCACCTTGTCCCCTTTGCCTCTCCTAGTCTAGTCACCCTATCCCCTCAGCCTCTCCCAGTCTAGTTACCTTGTCCCCTCAGCCTCTCCCAGTCTAGTCACCCTGTCCCCTCAGCCTCTCCCAGTCTAGTCACCCTGTCCCCTCGGCCTCTCCCAGTCTAGTCACCTTGTCCGCTTGGCCTCTCCCAGTCTAGTCACCCTGTCCCCTCAGCCTCTCCCAGTCTGTGAGGATTTCACAGCATCCTCTGGTCCTATGCGACCTTGGTCATTTGAGGTCTTGTCATATTGTAGAATTTCACTCTGGTTCTATGGGCTCAGTACTTTCTCATGATTAGGCTCAAGTTCCTAGCATACTCTCTTCCAGAGCTAAGTCATCACGCTTCCCAGCTCTCTGCTGGCTAGCTGGCAGGGATTATATTTTTGTAAACTCTCACTGCAGTTCTTACGAATCCATGCTTTATTAAGTTACTTGTCTCTTAGGACTCATTGTACTTTAACACCAGAATCAATGAGAATATCTTTTCTCTGGATGTAGCCTCTTAAATTTCGAGACTGTTGGGGTCATAAAGAAAATGATTTAGTCATTAGGGGGAAAGCACACACTTCACAGACTGAGTTGCGGGGCCGGATGTTAAATGAACCCCACACTACCTTAGGTTATCTTGTCAGTAGCTGCCAGGTGGCTGTTATTATAAGGAATGTTATTTATGGCAGAAAAGAAGTTGTTTTCCTTACCTAGAAATTATTTTCCAAACTTTGAAGTTGGTCAATAAACTACCTGATAATTTTTTCCAAAGAGTTTCAATATAAAGCATAAATTTAACGGGAAAGCCATCATTAATCCAAATCTCCCCATCTCATAGACAAGGTTCAGTTTCTTTCCTATTCAATAATCCAATTGAGTTCCACAGAAATACCATTACTAATGCTCAGGAGGCTCAATTCAGCATCCCAGATGCCAATGATTTCCAGTGACAAAGGGGAAATAAGGTGATAAATTTGAGTTTTTGAAGACACCATAAACTGTACACAGACCACAGTGCAGGGATAGGGACAGAATTTGTCACTTTCTCATGGAGCTATCAGAGGCAAGCCTTGATTTTATGAGAGCTCTTTCTCTGTACAACTGGAGGAATTTACTTTTTGTGTAGAGAACAAAAAGCAAACCATAAACTCTGAAGTAGGTGTGATCGTAATCCTGGGCACCAATATTAGTTGAATAAACATTTTCCTGGGTGGAGGCAGAACTGGCCACAAGGATGCTTCCTGTGTCTGTCTTTGCACTCTGGTGGGGGATAGCAGTATTTATGGGGAACAGAAATTGCAAGCCCACTTTGTGCTCTGACTGATCTTAGTGGGGAAAAAGAGGGTTTTTATTGGTTCCACAAATAGCAAAAAAAAAAATCTCTTTTTATAGACATATTTTTCTTTTCTTTGGAAATTGCTTTTCCTGTGTTTCAGATGAATTATGGTTCATAATCTTTTAGTTAATGT
Source organism: Rhizomys pruinosus (assembly GCA_009823505.1). Lineage (NCBI taxonomy): Eukaryota > Metazoa > Chordata > Mammalia > Rodentia > Spalacidae > Rhizomys > Rhizomys pruinosus. Next base: position 1,518,245 of record VZQC01006419.1, read on the forward strand.
GAGGGTCTTATTATCAACACAAACTGTAATCAACTTCTAACACTTTTTTGAAAGTGTCTATTTTTTTCTTTATTCATAACATGATAGTAATTTTTCAGCTCATTAGAATACATTAAGTGCCTCATTTTAGAAGCAATACTCTTTATAATAATCCAGTTTCAGTGCCATAAGTGAAGGATATCAATTCATGAAAAGGTAGGCTTGAAAATAGTTAATTATCCTCAGAGGTCAACTAAGTCCCAGGGACTATGCATGGGGGCATCTCTTGAAATGTCCTGCAAATGTGAGTCACCAGTCTTCCTGTGCAGGGAGGTCTTGGAGATCCACTAATGGGACTTCAGCCAGTGTCCAGTCTATAAAGAGGAAAGTCTGCTCATGCTTCAAAAAGAGAAGCCTGGTCTAGCAAGACTTGACTTTGTCCTTGAGTAGATGGAACTGGTGATTGAAAAGCCAAAAGGAGCCAGGGGCCTCCCTTTTCCAAAAAAAAAAACAACCTGAGTAACCCTCAAGGACCAGAACCTCAAGTGACCTTGAGAAAGCAAAAACCTTGGTTAATCTGGGCGGGGTGAGCTTAAATATCCAAAAGGAAAGTATAACCAGAAATAAATAAATAGTAAGGACTGAGAAATTATATTTAGGTATAAAACTTGAGATCTTAGTAAAAAGACAAAATGAAAAAAAAAAGAGCACAGTTTTGCCTGTCTTCAATTCTTACTGGCAAATGCAGCTACTCTGTGGCTGCCACTGCTTTTGCTATCCTTCAAATGATATGAGTCACAGCTTTTCAACCTTCCAATATGGACTGAAGACTCATGTCTCTCCAAGAATCCTCCAAACCTTCAGTGCCAGATGGGGACTGCTGAAATATCCAACTTGTGAACTGAGCAACTACTGGGGTTTCAGCTTCTTCAAAGTATAGACTGCCATTGTTGGACTACCTAAGCTGTATCATGGAGACCAGTACAGGAAGATCAAGACAGGACATAGTGCTTACTAGAACTCATTTGGTGACCATGGGAAGGGAAAACCCCAGTGTGGAACACAAGGGCAGAACTGATAGTGGTTTGGGCTTGCCAAGGAGACTTCAAACATGACATCTTTCAGCCTAATAAAGAAAAAAAATCATTAGCTGAAGATGCTAAAACCTATGATATATGTGGCATGCATATGTGCATATTTTGGAGTGTTGCATATTGGAAGGAATAACAACAACAAGACTGGATCAAAGAACTGACTGAAATGGTGAACTTCTGCTTGAAACAGTAAACTTCTGCATCGAGAATTTTGAGAGAGTCTGAGAAAAAAATGAAAAACACTTTTGGCAGAATGCATGAGCTCTGGTGGGGTGGGGGGGCAGGGAGGGGGGCATGGGTCTAGATTTGATTTGAAATTTTGTATGGAATGCACAAAGCTTCACCAAAAATTTGGCTTTGAAAAAAATTAGTTAATTGTAATGCAATGTGATAAACACAGGAAAGGAACCAATAGTCTGTTCTTTAAGTTAAGACTACATTAGAGAGGAATTTTGAAACCCGAGAAGAGTATATTCTGCAGGGCAAAGAAGAAAGGATATTGGTGGCAGAGCATGTGGGAGTCTTTTGAGACAGTGTGCTACAAGGCAAGAAAAGGAACAATGAAGGGAGAAGACAATGAGACTAGAGATGGCAGTGAGAGGCAGGCTATCAGAATGCTGAGGAGCTTGCCTTTTATTTTACCGGGGCGCAGTAATCTTGTGCTCCTTTTAGAAGCACAGCTGTGCAGAGAGAAGGTGGACATGAGCGGCAGAAGGACCAGCCAGGAAGGGGTTGTGCAGCATCCTTCACCCAGCATGGACTTGAACCAGAGCACTGGCAGCTTAAGCAGACAAGAAGAAATGGGTGAGCAGACAGCAGTGTGCACGAGGAGGCCAACGGGGTGGGGCTGGGCGGGTAGGAGGAAGAGAGAAGAGGAAGGCTGACAACCGTCCTGGTAAGCCAGGGGCATTATTGGGGTTGCTTACAGGTATGGATGAGGGATTACTTACTGGAGCATGGGTCACTGGACAGCAAGTCTCTCTCTCTCTGAAAAGTCCAGCATGCGCTGCAACAAAAGAGAGCTGCGTCCTAAATATATCCATACAGCATATATTTAGATCAGCCGCTTAGGCTCTTCTTCCTAACAGCTGATACTGCTTGAATGAGCTTGGGAGAGGCCTTGTGAGTCACAAATTCAGGAACTTCCTGAGACTTGTGAGTTCTGTTCTCTCCCTGAGTCATTAATTTTAACGTGTATGAGTGCTTTGCCTGCATGTATATGTGTGCACCACATGTGTGCCTGGTACTCCCAGAGGCCAGATGAGGGCATCAGATTCCCCTGGAACTGGAGTTACAGATGGTTGTTAGCTGCCACGTGGGTGCTGGGAACTGAATCCTGCTTCTCCACAAGAGCAGCAATTGCTCTTAACTGCTGAGGCATCTCTGCAGTCTCCTGAGTCTTAGTGAGCATTCCTCTAATACATGTTGAACACTGACAGTTGTGTGTGTGTGTGTGTGCACGTGTGTGTGTGTGTGTGTGTGTGTGTGTACAAGTATTCCTGTATGAATCAGATGAGGGCTTACCCGCACAGGCCAGAAGAGGTGTCAGGTCTCCTAGAGCTGAAGTTTCAGGTGGTTGTGAGCCATCCAACATGGGTGCTGGGAACTGAACTCCTGTCCGGCAGAGCAGCAAGTGTTCTTAACTGTTGAATCATCCCTCCAGGCCCCCTTTTACTTTCAGTGAGTCAATGAAGAAGGATCTCTCTCCCTCTCCTCCCTCATCCATCACCCTTCCCCCAGTCTCTGTAGTCTTTGTAGCAAGGGAACTGTCAACATGGAAAGTGCTGAGTTTCACGTCCATGTGACCAGGAAGGCTTATGGCACTGTTTTGTAATTCCAGTCACAAACTTCCTGATGGTTTGATTTCTCGACCTTTGACCAAGTGCACCTAAAGAACCCAAGTCACCAGGCAGAGCGTGGCCCCTGGGGCTTTCTCTTCCCCTGTCCTTCCCTGACGTGCTCCCCACACTCTCAGGCTCCATGTATCTGTTTAATAGAGCGGAATACCAAGGAGAAAGCAAACCTAACCTGTGTATATGCTTCAGCGTCAAGATTAGCATACTTGTATTGTATATGAGAATTCGAGGCCAGCCCAATGCCCAAAGCATGTCTGTCAGCCCCTGCTTGTTGCTGTTTCTAACTGCCTCTTGTGCAGTGTCTGCCCGCAATCTGTCCACTGGCCGATGTTCACCTATATTTACAGATAGACAAAGGTACGAAGTCAGACTTCAGACGTTGCTTCCCTTTGCTCTTTAGTATTCCATAGCAAACTGTCACATTTTTAAACCAGCATAAGCAAGGCTTGCAGATGAAATGTTAAATTCTGAAAATAGAAGCTCTTCCCAGTCTTGACAGAGCCAAGATGCTCAAACTTGTGTCCAACCATCATTTGTAGGATGTCAGAGATACTTTGCTTACAGGCTAGACTAAGGTGAATGAAATCAAAGGCTGTAATGTTGCATTTAATATGTCCAAAGACATGTATTTGTATTTATATGCTTAACATTGGTGTTGTCAGTTTTGATCTCTGAGATTTTACTGAGTTTATCTTTCAATTTAGGTCTGAGATTTTAGCCCTTTTATGAATCTAGTAACCTAGGGTTAATGATAATAGATCGACTGGTGGGTTCTTTTTCTCTGTTGATTGAAGAATTAAAAGACAAGGAAATAGCTCAGAGCAAAGTGAAATTGGAGTTCATGGACAAAATTTTCAGACCAATTTCATTAGATTTATTTTAGTGGGATCATAAAGCACCCTAAACTATATGGAGACAAAGCATTTGCTATTCCTAAAGAAAATATCCTTACCTATAGTTGTAGTGACAGGAACAATATATCTATATACAAAGAAACTTCATATTTAGAAGTGATATTGTCCCTCTGTGTGGATCTGAGAAAAAAGTGTCCTTATGCTTTTGAAGAGCAAACTCAGCAACTCAGGTTGCCTGCCATGGAGTCAGCCAGTCCTCTACGCCTGGATTTCCCAGTGCCCAGGAAAAGTGTCCTAAAAGTCTTTTACATTTTTACTCAGAATTTTAGGACCACAGAAGAAAGTTTTTGCTGCATTTCCAGTTTTAGGGGACTTGGTCTGATGATGGTGGGACCCTAACTAGGTAGCTCAAAAGTGATGCAGTCTGTTTTTGATATGCTTTTCTTTCATTCTGTGTACTATTTTGAAGTCTTATTTATTTAGTTTATTGGCATGCATCTTCAGTTCTTAGTTAGCAAATGCTTGGAGATGCATTTAAAACTTCAGTGACAAACTAAGTGTAGTCACCTGTGCCTATACTCCTGGAACCTGGGAGGCTGTGGCAGGAGGGTTAGCAATTTCAGCCAGCCTGGGAGAACTTGTTTCAAAATCAAAGGACAGATGGAAGGGAAGAGAGGGAGAGGAGAAATAACAATGGAAGAAAGAAAGAAGGAAAAGAAAGGAAGGAAGGAAGGAAGAAATGAAGAAAGGAAAAAGAGGCAGAGAGAGACATGATTTTTTAGTTTTTTATTTTATTTTCTTCTATTACTTTTTAATTCTTTTTCATTTTTTAACAATAAGTAATAATTTATGAGTACAAGCATCCTTCATGTAAAACCAATTTGCAAGCAGTTGTGTCCAAACCCACACAGCCCAAGGGTCACACCATCCAGCTGGGGGGCTTGTATGTTCAATCAAGTTGATCAAATAAGTGTCCAGACTATATTGCTGTAGTTTCACCATTCACCCCAATCAGAGCCCTAACATTCTACCATGCCCCCTCTTCTGCAGATTGTTCCCTAGGCATATAAAAGGGGCACGGGTGGAAGAGAAGCAAAACAGTCTACTTTCTCTGGAGCTGTCGTTTTGGACTCTGGTCAATTCTGGCTGTTTCCTTTCATGGGCTGACAGTTTGTTCAGGAATAAACTTTCAGTCCTACTAATGAAGCACAAGCAATTAGATATATAGGTATTTATTTATTTATTTATTTATTTGTTGATATATAGGTATTTAAACAGTACTAATTGTTATGGTAGTTACTTTGGTATAGATACAGATATTTGGGTGGTATGTTAATCCATGAATTACATTTTTTATATAAAATATGACAGGGTCTTACTGTGGCTTATAACATCTCCTAACCACTAAAGGATTTAAGCTTGTGGCATCAGCCATGGGTTATTCCTCCAAGGAGAGAGTTAATAGCCAATTAGATTTGGGATAAACAGACATATGGCTGCCACTGCTACACAGTATTTCCAGGCAGATGAGGTGTAGCTAGTTCTGACAGAGGAGTCTTGCTTGACTCAAGGAGACCTATATTTGCTTTATTGGTTTAGTGGCCTTTGGTAACACTCTCTGGTATTACAGAGACCAACTGTACACTTGCAAGTGCAGTCTCGATACATCTTTCCCATGCTTACATCAGGTCTTTGACAGCAGGGCCTTATTGCCTCTCTTCTTGTAGGTATCACAGTTTACAGGCAAGAAACCTTTTTCTTTTGGGGGGGCTTGGATCCCCTGGCCAACATTTCGTTGGTAGAATAATCCATTGCTGATATCAGAGCTCTCCTGTATTAATATATTTTGCTTAAGTGCACAGCTTAAGGAGACTTTAGTATTATTTGGTTCTGAATAGAGAAAAATACTTTTCACAGTTCCTATGTCTATTAGTCAATTAAAGAATGCAGTTTTACCGGTTTTATAAGAGATTACCTCTATAACAGTTGGCTCCAATTTACGGTTAGAGAGCGACCTTATCATCATCATATTCCTCCTTGCTCTATGAAGGAGAGGTAAGAAAATCTCTCATATTAAAACTTTGCAGCACCTAGAAGACAAGTTTCTGGTGGGAATGTAAACTTGTACAGCCACTATGGAAAGCAGTGTGGAGAACCCTTGGAAGACTCAAAATGAGCTTGCCATTTGACCCAGTCATACATACCACTCCTGGATATATACCCACAAGACTCATCTTACTGCAGAGATACATGCACAGCTATATTTATTGCAGCTCTGTTCACAATAGCAAAAAGCTGGAACCAACTCAAATGCCCCTCATCTGATGAGTGGATAGAGAAAATGTGGTACATGTACACAATGGAGTTCTCTGCAGCGGTAAAGAAAGAAAACATCATGAACTTTGCAGGTAAATGGATGGAGCTAGAAGATATTATATTAAGTGAAGTAACACAGTCCCAGAAAAACAAATGACAAATGGTATCCCTCATCTGTGGATGCTAGCACCAATAACCCAATTGTAAATATTTCTTGTGGAGAGGGATGCATATTAAAAGAATAACAGAAAGACTGCATCAGAAAACTGACTGAAATGGTGAATCAGGAGGGGTGGGAGGGGCGGGAGAGGGACACGGGTGTATATTCGATTAATGTATATTTAATTGATGTGAGTTCAACAAGTATCCAATTTTGCCCAGACTCTGTCTACAGGTTACATTGTGTTTTTCAGACTTAGTAAAAGTAAATATGTGTATATTAAACAACATTGGTTTAAAGGTTCTGATAGAAATGGTAATGCACCTTAGTTAATTGGAAATATAAATTGTTGTTGTCCACATTTGTTTTACTTAAAATCTGTATAACAATAACTTTGGGATTGGCACATACAAATGTTCTCTATAATTTTTCTGTTGTACAGTATCATCTTGTTGCATTCTCTTTTACCTGTAGGATGATTTAACTTAAGAAATTAACTTTGCTTCCCAAGTTAATGACATACAGTCACCCAAAACAGCTTGGGTGAATTTGATGAAATCTGCACCTTGATTCCTGCCTATAGGTACGTGTACTACAACTGCCTTTTTGAGACTCATGGGTCAAAAAACAAAAACCTAAAATAAAAAAGGGGGGCATACAGATATATATGAAACCGTTTTGTCAAAAACTTTGCAATTCAAATCTTTAAAACTAACTACAGGAAAAGATTTGTATGCTCCCACAGGTCAATATGTCACCAACTTAATGGCTGAGAAAGAAAAGACACAGCTTTGCATTGTGTAGGACGTACCAGAAAGTGCCAGCAGAAAGGTTGGCCCATATGAACATTGAAAGGAAGAAAAGCCTCAGACTGCTACAGGCATCAAACCCCTCTGTGGATCCTACTTGTAACAGCTATTTATAATGAGTCCTAATGAGATATGATTTTTTAATATGGTACTGGCACTTACATCCTGCCCAATCTTTTCCTGGAGTATAACCTGGAGTGATTCTCTAGAATTTAGGGTATGCCTTACAGTAAAGAGAAAAAACATTGCTGTGTCTAAAACACAAGATATGAGCCATGACTTCTAAGGCATGAACTTTAATGTTGTCCATGGAGGATATGATATGTGATGCTGACTGTTTCACTAAAGGTGCTTCAGGGGCTGGGGAGGAATCTCAGAGGTGCCATACTCCCCTAGCATGTGCAGGGCCCTGAACTCTACTCAGGCATTGCAATGAAAGAACTTTTTTAAGGATTTCCTGCCCACTGATCCCACCCCCATGTAGGAACCCCCTCCAAAGCAGTCAGCCTGCTCACAAAACCTTCCACTAACTCCACTGCTGAGGAACCTCATGGTATCTTGCAAACCCAATTCAAGTAGGACCCCCCTGAGCCTGCCCTCCAGCACACTCAGTGTGGTGGTCTGCATCTGGCCTCTAGGGAGCACTGCTCACTTCTGCTTTGGGGAAGAAAATTCATAGCACTAAATGCCACATCAAAATAATTTGAGAGATCTCATATTAATATAATGCAATGATGCACCATAAGGGTGTGGTGAAAGAAAAACAAGCATGATCTCAAAATGTTAGGTGGGAAGAGACAATCAAATCAGGACAGAAATTAATGAAACCAAAATGGAAAAGAAAAGCAATATGATGAATCCATGAAATGAAGAGTCTGTTCTTTCAAAATATTAACAAGATTTACAAACCTTTAGCTAAAGTGAACAAAAGTAACACAGAGAGGAAGCAGATTAATAAAATCAGAGATGAAAGAGGAATCATTACACAGACGCAGTTTCTGACTACAAGGAAGCAGTGTTTTCCAGCTACAGCAGGGAAGTTGCACGTATGAATTCAAAGCAGTTGTGACAGCATACACAAGACCCCGGTATGAATGGGGGGGGTAGGGACCAAGTCTCACGCTTAGTTTAGGAGCTATTAACAATTGATGGTTGCTGGGGAGGGAGAGTCCATTTGCTTTAAGAGTGTGTTCATCAATAGGTCAACCATGTTCCAGAGGAGGGACCAACAACCAAGTGTACATGCTCAACACAAACTGGACTTGATGGACTTAAAACACATTTTTAAAGAGGTCACAAAGTTGTGTTGGTAGGGAGTAGATCTGGGTGAAATGAGAGAGGGAGAAGAATATGAAACCTCCCAACTAAAAAAGCCCAGGCCAAGATGGTTTCACAGTAGAATTGATAAAACATTTAAAGAGTTCTTACAGCCATTACTACTCAAACTGTTCAGAAGGATACAGAGGGAAATCACCCAAATTCCTTCTATGACCCATTGACTAGTGGAACAAAAATTGAAGATCCAAACTTGAATTCATTTAACTTCAGCCACCTCATATTAGACAAAGGGGCCAAAAAAAGCTCAATGGAGGAAGGTAGCATCTTCAGCAAATGGTGTTGGCAAAACTGGATCACCATTTGTAGAAGAAAAAAACTAAACCCCTATCTCTCACCCTGTACAAAAACAACTCCGAGTGGATCAAAGATCTCAGTATGAAACCTGAAAACCTAAAGGTGATAGAATACAAAGTTGGCAACACCTACAAGACATTGATGTAGGAAAAGACTTTCTAAATCAAACAGCAGCTGCACAGGAAATAAGGTCAACGGATTACAAGTAGGACCTCATCAAACTCAAAAGCTTCTGTAGAGTAGAGTGAAAGAAACAATCAAGGAAGTGAAGAGAAAACCCACTGAGTGGGAGGAAACATTCACCACTGATACATCTGACAGAGCTTTAACATCAAAAATATATAAACCACTCAAAAAACAAAGAAGAAAACAAATGACCTACTCAAAAGATGGAGTAAATAGATGAACAGAGACTTCACCAGTGAAGAAATAAAAATAGCTGGGAAACATCTTAAAAAGTGTTCAACATCCATTAATAATTAGGAAATGCAAATTAAAACCACTCTAAGATATCATCTCACTCCAGTAAGACTGGCCAAGATCAAGAAAACAGAAGACACCAAATGCTGGAGGAGTTGTAGGGAAAGGGGAACAAACACTCATCCACTGCTGGTGGGAATGTAAACTTGTACAACCATTATGAAAAGCAGAGTGGAGAATCCTTAAAAGACTCAAAATAAACCAACCACCTGACCCACCCATACTACTCCTGGATATATACCCACAAGATTCATCCTACTGCAAAGATACATGGACAGCTATGTTTATTGCAGCTCTCTTCACAACAGCAAACAGCTGGAACCAACCAAAATGCCCTTCAACTGATGACTGGATAACAAAAATGTGGTACATCTACATAATGGAATTCTATACAGGGGTAAAGAAAGATGACATCATGAACTTTGCAGGTAAATGGATGGAACTCGAAGCCATTATGCTAAGTGAAGTAACACAGTCCCAGAAAAAAAAAAAGGTGAAGGGTTTGCCTCATTTGTGGATGATAACACCAAATCCCCAGTTGGCAGGCAAACTGAGCAACTTTATTATTATAGCTCTTTGTGTCTGAAAGCAACTGTGCCGTTACAATGTGACTCTCTTAATGGGCTCTAGAATTGACCTACCACTTATATTCAGACATAGTAATTACTGTATATGGGTAGAAGATATGTATTTGTATTCTAGAGTAATATAAAATTAAAGGGAAAAAGTACGAACCCTCAAACATATTTTAGAATTAACATACAGTTTATTTCCAGAGGTCATAATTTTGATACATATGTGTTGTTTAGGTTATATAGGCATAATTTGGAGTAATACAAAGGGGAGGGAAGAACAACAGCATAAGGACTGGGTCAAAGAACTGACTTATACAGTTAAATTCTGCCCCAAACAACGAGCCTTTGCAGAAAAAATATTCTTGGAAAGACTGAGAGAAAGATGGAAGACATGTATGGCAGAATGCATGAGCTGGGGTGGGGGGAGGGGCAGGGAGAGGGGAAGGTGTCCAAATTGGACTGAAAAATGATGTATGAAATACATAAAATATCAATAAAAAGAACATTAAAAAATTCTCGAAGAATTAATAAAAATATCGTGCAGACATTAAGACTGACACTCGACAAATGGGACCTCATGAAACTAAAAGGCTTTTGTAGAGCAAAGAATACCATCATTTGAATGAAGGGACAGCGTAAAGAATGGGAATATATCTTTACTAGCTACACATCTGAAACAGGGTTAATATCTAGACTATAGAAGGAATTTTAAAATCCATATATATATATATATATATATATATATATATATGTTTAAAAAAATCAAACAATCCAATTAAAAACTGGGGCAAGGAAGTAAGAAAAGAATCCTCAAAAGAGGAAACATAAATGGCTACAATTTTTTTTTTTACATTCCACATCTTCTGCTATTCCTTGATTAAAACCATTCTGAAATTTCACCTTATCCCAGTCAAAATGGCCAGAGTCCAAAAAACACGTTATGACAAATTCTGGGAGTGCAAACCGGTACAACTGCTATGGAAATCAGTGCGGAGGCTCCTCAGAAAGCTAGAAATAGATCCCCCACATGATGCATTGATACCACTTTGGGGCATCTACCCAAAGGTCTCCTGCTCCAAAGATACCTGTTCATCAGTGTTCATGGCTGTGCTATTAATGTCAACCAGGGAATAGAAACAACCTACATGTCCATCAGCTGGCAAAGGGGTCATAGAAATAGAGTACAATTACACAGTGGGATATTAGTCAGATGTTACAAAATCTTATGAAATTCGCAGGTAAATGGAAGTGGAAACTCATCCTGAGTGAGACAATCTAGAACCAGAAAGATAAGCATCACATGTCCTCTCTTATATGGATGCTGGCTTTGAGTCTTAATATATGGGTGTTTTATTTGGAAAACCCATAGAGGTAAGGAAACTAATTTAGGTTCAATGCAAAAGGTGGGGTGATTGGCCTCCTGGGAGGGAAATAGAATGTAGTGATATAAAGGATGAGAGGAGGGTAGTGGGTTAGAAAGGGCTAACTGGGATTGAGAAGAGGTAGCAGGGTAGAGGAAGGAGTATGGAGTGCAGAATACTAAAGACCTTTGGAAAAGTCATGGAAACCTACTATGGTTGAAGCTCCTCAAAATGTGTACATATTCATATATATAAAGATGTTAAATGGAGTTAACCCTCTAACACGATTGAGGGGGACCTAGTTGATATCACTGGCTATCAAATTTTAATAAGTCAATACTAATGCCAGTGATGTACTCCCTCTTCTGGAGCTGTTGACCAGGTGGATCCCGTAGATGCTCACACAATACTGGCTATTGGCATTGCTCTTGGTGGCCCTCCAGAACTCCATGGTATAACCCTGCTTCTGAAGACACTATGTATGTTAGTCATAGAATAAACAAAGAGAAATCAAGGTGGTGCTTCATCTCTACCAGCTAGCTTTCAAGGTGGCACTTCATCTCTACCGGCTAGCTTTCAAGGTGGTGCTTCAGCTCTACCAGCTAGCTTTCATAGTGCTGGAAGGTGCTGTGCATGCTAGAGGAAGAGAAAAGTAATCATTAACCTTTCCCAACTGTGAACCCTGTGAGCTACAATAGCAGCTGGCCTGGAAAGATATGCCTGTAGGTGCAATAACGACACAGATATTATAGGAGTTCCCAACCACTTTCTGATTGGATTTAAGCCCTGTTTCATAAGATGGAGCTCATACCTGGCACTGTTATCATGGCCAAGAATCTCTGGTTAGACAGGTCACAGGTGGTGGGGGTATAACCAGTTACTATTCTGCTAAGTGGACATGGTACTAAACTGACTCCTCCTCATGACTTTGTATTAGACCCATAAATTACTATATGTCTCGGCTCTCATCAAAAGAGACCAACAACCAGTCAATGGGTGCAGGAAATGAGAGATGATGGCCCTAGCTGAGGAACTATTGGCAAATGATAGCTTCCAGGAGAGCGAGAGCCAGTTTTCTTTAAGCGTGTGATGTTAGATAGGTTGACAAGGTTCCAGAGAATGGACCACTACATAATAACACTTCAGGAAGATAAATTACACTGAATCAGCCTCTTCAAAAATAATAGAGGACAGGAATTGAGGTAGCTAGAGAGGTAGAATTGTACCTGAGGGAGATGAGGAAGAGGGTTTGAATATGCTCAAAATACATTGTATGAAACTCACAAATAAACAACAAAATAATTTTAAAAGAATTTTAATGGGCCTTAGAATTAACTTACCACTTACTTTCAAACATGGAAACTAACGTATAAGGGTATATATTCATATTTTAGAGTAATACAAAATTAAAGGGGAAAATGTGAATTCCTAAACATATTTCACAGTTAACATACAGTTTATTCCTGGAGGACATAATTCTGGTACATATATGATGTTTATATAGGCATATTTTGGAGCAATACAAATGGGAGGGAACAACGACATAAGGACTGGGTCAAAGAACGGATTGATACAGTTAAATTCTGCCCAAAACAATAAACCTCTGCAGAGAAAAACTTTAATAAAACTGATAGATGCAGGATACGTGTGGGAGAATGCATGAACTAGGGTGGGGTGGGGGGAAGGGAAAGTGGAATTCACATTTTCCTCCATTAATTTTATATTACTCTAAAATATGAATACAGACTTTCCACCCATATACAGTAATTACAGAGTGTGAAAATAAGTGGTGGGTGGATTCTAGAGCCCGTTGAGAGATTTACATTATAATAACATAGTTGCTTTCAGATAAACAGAAATATAACAGTAATGTTCAGCTTGGCTTTCAACTAGAGATTTGGTGTTAGCAACCACAAATGAGGGAGACTGTTCACCGCTTGTTTATCTAGGATTGTGTTACTTCACTTAACATAATGGCTTCGAGCTCCATCCATTTACCTGCAAAGTTCATGATGTCATCTTTCTTTACCACTGAATAGTATTCTGTTGTGTAGATGTACCAATTTTTGTTATCCACTTGTCTGTTGAGGGGCATTTGGGTTGGTTCCAGCTCTTTGCTGTTGTGAAGAGAGCTGCAATAAACTTGGATGTGCATCTATCTTTGTGGTAGGATGAGTCTTGTGGGTATATACCCAGGAGTGGTATGGCTGGGTCAGGTGGTAGGCTCACTTTGAGTCTTTTAAGCATTCTCCACACTGCTTTCCATAATGGTTGTACAAGTTTACATTCCCACCAGCAGTGGATGAGTGTTCCCTTTTCCCCACAACTTCTCCAGCATTTGGTGTCTTTTGTTTTCTTGATCTTAGCCAGTTGTATGGAGTGAGATTATATCTCAGAGTGGTTTTAATTTGCATTTCCTTAATTATTAATGATGTCGAACACTTTTTAAGATGTCTCTCAGCCATCTTTACTTCCTCACTGGTGAAGTCTCTGTTCATCTCTACTCCATCTTTTGAGTAGGTCATTTGTTTTCTTCTTTGTTTTCTGAGTAGTTTATATACTATTGATGTTAATGCTCTGTCAGATGTATCACTGGTGAAGATTTCCTCCCACTCTGTGGGTTTTCTCTTCACTTCCTTCATTGTTTCTTTCACTCTACAGAAGCTTTTGAGTTTGATGAGGTCCCATTTGTTGACTATTGACCTTATTTCCTGTGCAGCTGCTGTCTGATTTAGAAAGTCTTTTCCTATGCCTATGTCATGTAGGTTGTTGCCAACTTTTCCTTCCAGCACCTTCAGGGTTTCTGGTTTCATGTTGAGGTCTTTGAAGAAGCTCATGGGGATTTTGATTGGTATTGCATTGAATCTGTATACCAATTAGGGTAAAATGGACATTTTTACTATATTAATTCCCCCAATCCATGAGCATGGGAGGTCTTTCCATTTTTTGATATCATTTTCAATCTCCTTCTTCAGGGGTTTACAATTTTTGTTGTAGAGTTCTTTGGTATCTTTGGTTAGATTTGTTCCCAGGTATTTTATTATTTTTGAGGCTATCGTGAGTGGGAAGGTTTTCTTATATTCCTTCTCCACTTGTTTATTGTTGGTGTAAAGAAAGGCTACTGATTTTTCTAGGTTAATTTTGTATCCTGCCACTTTACTGAAACTCTTAATCATTTCCAGAAATTTTCTGGTGGAGCTTTTAGCATTCCTTAGGTAAATTATCATATCATCTGCAAAAAGTGATAGATTAACTTCTTTTTTTCCAATTAGTCCTCCTTTAATTTCCTTCTCTTGTCTTATTGCCCTAGCAAGTGTTTCAAGCCCTATGTTAAAGAGGAGTGGCGATAAGGGGCAGGCTTGCTGGGTTCCCACCTTTAAGGGAAATGGTTCCAAGTACTTACTATTTTTATCTTATGTTCATGAGTGTTATGCCTGCATGTACGTGAGTGCATCTAGGTCATGCAGTGCCCATGGAAATCAGAAGAGGGCATCTGATACCCTGGAACTAGAGTTACAGACAATTGTTAGCCACCATATGGGTGCTAGGATTCAAAACCAGGTCTTAAGCAAGAGCAGCCAGTGCTCTTAACCACTGAGCCATCTTTCCAGCCCCTTTTATGGTCTTTCTGAGACAAGGTCTCCCTGTAGCTCCAGCTGGCCTGGCCCTTGCCATGTAAACCAGGCTGGCCTTGATCTTCCCAAATGCTGGGATTAAAGGTGTACAGCACTACACCAGATTTACAAAGAAATTTTAAAAGTTGCATTAGCAGTCAGTAAGTGTATAAGCATATAAGCAGTCAGTAAGCATACAAGCATACAAGCTCTCAAAGTTCAGCAAACAAAGACACAGAAAGATGGGGATGGAAGTTTTTGAAGAGTAAGAAAGTTTGACATGGTAAATACTGGTTATAAATAAGTAATGAAAACTCTGGGTGGAAAGGTACATATCTGGAATCTCATTCTCCTGTTCCAACTGTCAAAGACATCTCTCAGATTTAATTTTAAAATTCATTAAAAGTACTGTTTCCTTAGCTTATACAGTACCATCTGCAATAAAGTTCATTCCAGTATAGAATAAAAAGAAAAGATTTTATTACTGCAAAGGTAACCTGAGTATGTCTAGCTTGAGTGTCATTCCTAAGAAAAAGGAAAAATGAGCGATACAGGTTTTTCTGGTAAAGCAGTTATTTTCAAGTCTGGTATTTAATGTTCTCGGCATAAACTTCCTAAAATTTAATTTTACTTTGTAATTAAACTGGTTCCTACATTTGTTAAAATGTTCCAGGCAGAGAGTGCTCTGACAAGATCTATGAATATACACGGGGGCTGAGAACTTAAAAATTAAAATATTAACCCACTTCCAAGTGGGACTAGCTATTCTTTATGCTCCAATTCAGAGCACCCAGGGAAAACATCTAGAAGCATTAGTCCCAGTCAACTTATAGCAGAATGAACTAGATAGATTCCTTTTTCTGGTTAGAATATGGAAAACCGTAATCATCTCCAATTAAGTAATCCCCATTACTTAATTAACTCCAACTAATCCAATCCCCATTACACCAATTAAGTAAATAATAAAGTAAAATAGAACCATCTTGGGGCTGGTGAGATGGCTCAATGTTAAGGGTGCTTGGTGCTCTTCTAGAGGATGAGTGTTTAGGTACCCACATCCATGTAAATTGGTCCCCAAGTGCCTAAATCTCTAACTCCAGGCACCCTGATCTGGCCACAGCAGGCAAACACACACACACACACACACACACACACACACACACACAGATGCACATACACATTAAAAAAACAAACAAACAAACAAACAAAAAACCTGTCTCTCTTTGCTGCATAGATGCTGGTGGAACTAGATTCCTGCTGTGCCTAGTTTGGTAAAATGCCCCCCTTACAGTTCATGACATATTGCCACCTGTGCTTTTAGTTTATACTAATAAGATTTTCTGAAAAACAGTTAGGGGCTAAGTAAATGTTGCAATACCAAAATGTTACTAAATGATTCGTAAAATTTATGATGAATACTTCTGTATCACCCAGTAGCAGTCAACAAAATCGCACAAGGAAGAAAGCTAGATTATGTTTTTCTCCCTGGAAAGACTTCACATGCACTTTTCAACATGAGTTTTAAACAAATAGCAATTACAGTCTTTTTTGCAGCCCACAGAGGAGCTCTTTTGATTGTGAGTCTTTGTGAGCTTGTTAAATTCCTTTGTTTGGCTTTAATTTGAGAGTCAACAGGATACAATAGTCTGTCTGATATAGGATCTTGTCCTGTCACTCAGCCTTCAGCAACTTAAGGCTGTTTTTATATTAGTAAGAGGAACAGTATGTGTCTGCCTAAATAACATGATTTGTTTAGGTGTTTATGTGGCATTGTGAAGTGACTCGGTGGTGTCTGTGCTACCCTAATGGTTAGCTTTAAATTCCACAGAATAAACTCCAAGATTTACACAGAAGAGAAAATAACTCTAATTTTCCTGATTCACTCTTAATGACTTTAGTAATTCTGTTAGTAGTAAGATATTTTACAAATCACAATGAAAGATGTTTATACTAGACTGACCAATGCCATCTGTTTGGCCAAAGCTGTTTATCAGCTGAACAGACCCACTATGAGCAAAGCTTATGAAGGAAGACTTCTTCCTTTCATACCCATGACTCTGGGAAAGATTTGAGGTTGTTAGTTTTATTTCAAATAATGTTTATCATGTTATTTGTTACTTAATGCCATTAGACTGGAAGTAGCCTATTTCACTTAAAGACTGTGTTACCAGAGCTTTTAGGGTCAGAATCTGGTTCCTGGCAACACTAACAGGCCAGGGTGGGCTGCCTGCCCTCAGTAGGCCAATTAAACAGACAAGTAACAGGGAAAAGCAGATAAATGAGATTTATTCAATGGGGCCACATTGGGAAAATGGTCCAGTGACTCCATCAGTCCATATTCAGAGTCCTAACAGGAGGTTTAGGTTTGAATAGACAGTAAGAGGTATGCAGAGCTCAGCAGACCTGGTCGGGATGTGCTTCTGCCCATCATCATTTACCAGGCCTGGGTGTCTCCTGCCAGGCAGTCTGGTAAATTATCAGAACGACCATGTGAAATCCCTGCTGGGGAGGCAAGTCAATCTTAGGCTGGCACTGTGCTTCAGCCTTTTCCTACTTCCTCCATGAGACATCTGGGGAAATTCTAGTTCTTAGAATAATTGTTTCAGTAGTCTGATAGTCAAGGGGAGGGACACAGTGTCTCCTTAGAATAACTTTGCATCTGCCTGGAGGGTTATACCTGTATTTTCTACCACTGTTCATTAGCCAAGGAAACAAAAGAAAACTATAATCCAGAAAAAAATGGATAACATTTCATGGTCTACACTTCTAATTGTATGAATGTGTTTAGAAGACTTGTATGTGTAGATGTAAATATAGTTAGAACAGTCCACAACAACAGACCTGCTGTTTTATAATCCATTATTCACTGGAAAACAGATCACAAAATTTCCCATATGCTTGCATATACTTCTGAAACAATGATTTTAGTAGATTCTAATATTCTAATTCTTCTCATAAACTACAGTGGTTAGGAAATGGCTCAGTACCCTTGCATCCTGAAGACGGTATATAAATATTCATATAAGTATCTGTGCACATCTGTAACTTTTCCATTGAATAAATTCCAAGTGGCAGAATAAATGCCATTTCCATATAGTAATTTGTATGTAAATTTGACAGGCTGCTACATGGACCTGTCCACTCATCCCTGTATGATGTATTGCTCTTTTAGTTATTATTGTTGATGTACTCTTTTGAGAGCTTATTCTCCATCAGTCTGTTATCAGCTCCTCAGTCATCAATGGAAGTCATTACTGTAATATCTGTAGGATGAAGAATGATTTTGTTGGGGCTGGAGAGATGGTTCAGTGGTTAAGAGCACTGGGTGCTCTTCTAGAGTACCTGGGTTCGGTTCCCAGCACTGACATGGCAGCTAAATAAGATCCTTAACTGTGATTGACCTGGACCAACTGCAATGTTAGGTCTCTACCCAGGCCAGAGAGTCTTAGATTCTTCAATTGAGTTTCAGGAGATCATAAGATTTATTTAATGCTGAGAGTATAGTGGGTTCCAAAGAAAAAGGAAATTATTTTGGACTCTGCAGAAACAGCAAAGAAATCTGTTTGAAGGCTTTTGGGAAAGGGAAGGGGGATCTTCCATTTGGAGAAAGAAGGAAGCACTTTTGTTAACAGTGACTTAGAAGGTGGGCAGGTGGAGGGGAGGGCACACCTGGTTGAGTTGTACCAAATGGTCTCAGATGCAGGTTCAAGAGGAACACGGAGTTGAATTGTTGGGGATAAGGAGTTTACTGGAAGAGTTATTATATTAATGCTACACCTAGACAGAGACCACAACCTGGCAAGACTCGGAGAAGAGTCCAGGTCGAGGATTGGAGATGGCGGGGTCTGTGAACGGAGGAATCAGGGTCCATGTGGCAGAAGGGGGCTCTCACAGCTCTGAGGATAGGGGTGTCTCCCAGCAGGATCCTGTAGCAAGGCTCTCTGATTGCCAGGCAGGAGGCAAGAGAGAGATGGGCAGCAGTATGTCAGGTCCCCAATACCCACTTAAATGGAAATTCACTTCAGGGTCCATGGAAGTCTGTTAGCTAGAGATTCACAGACCTCAATAGGACACCTGCCAGAGACCTTTTGTAACCATTGTGGCCTGAGGAGCAGTTGGTCTGGATGGTAACGTGACAGTCTTATAGTGTCCATTACGTCGATAGCACTCTGATGTCCCAGAGTCTAGCAACCTGAGGTCTGTATCTTCCTCAGGAGAATGAGGATGTCACCCAACCAGCTCCTGGAATCTGGGCACTTTGGGAGAGTGTTAGAGACTTACCTACTAGGTAGGGTATCTGTCCCCACCTCCCGCAGAAGGGGCCTCAGAATCAACTATGAGGGCTGCAGGTGGGCACAAGCTGGTGGGCACAAGCTGGTGGGCACAAGCTGGTGGGCACAGCTGGTGGGCACAAGATGAGCAGCTTCTGCTCCTGGAGTTGGATACCTCCGGAGCCTGTCGCAGTTTCACAGGCAGGCTTTCCACAGGAGAACTGTCGGTCAGTAGCTGACAGGCTAGGGGGAGAGGGAAAGGCTGCCAGGGGCTAGTGCAGTTAATTGGAGCATAATCTAAATCTAACACGTTTTGTGTGTGTATGTGTGTGTGTGTGTGTGTGTGTGTGTGTGTGTGTGTGTGTGAATTCCTTTTATTTCTTTTTCTTTCTTCAAAGGCTCTCAGGTTACATCTCAGGTTATCCAGGTTTTGAGCAAATTCTCATCCTAAATTTTCATTGATTGTGTTCTAAGGAATTGATTTCCTACTTTCCTGGGCCTATCTTGCCATCTCTCATGTTCAATGGTCACACTATTTCTCTTTTTATATGTGATAGTTTATGTTAACTGCCAACTTGACAGCACTTACAGTCACCCAGGGAAAGAGTCCCTGAGCTTGTTTTGGGATTATCTAGATTATGATAGCCTTTGGTTGCCTGTGAGGGCTTTTTTAATGTATATGAATGTTTTGCCTGCATGAATAGAAATGCACCTATGTCATGAAATTCCAGAAGAGGGTGTCTGATCTCCTGGAACTGGAGTTACAGGTAGTTGTTAGCCACTATGTGAGTGTTGGAAACCAAACCTGGGTCCTCTGCAGCTGGTGCTCTTAACTATTGAGCCATCTCTCAATCAAGGGATTTTCTTGACTAATTGGTCAACTGAGCTATGAGGAGTACGCTGCACTCCTTCACCCTGGAAAGACGGTGGGGGAAGAAACATTCAGATGAAAAAACCCACACACCAAACTCCGGAGGAAAGGAGAACAGCTTTTTAGAAAGGTGCACAGATATTATTGCATATTTTTTCTTTATGTCTGGGGGTAAAATTCATCCCAGTTTTTAAGACAGTATTCTACTAGTGTGTCTGAGAGAATCTGGTGAATACGTTCTATGTGGTGAATTTTTGGGGAGTTTTGGCAGAGTTGCCACATGTGACCAGGGAAATCAGGTCCCCTCTGCAGGTTTTTAGTCTCCTAATGAAAGAATTTAAGAAGGCCCTCAAAAAGAAGTATGAGAACAATTTTATTGGAGTTTAAAAGACTTCCTTCTGGAGGAGAACAAGGCTGTGAACCACTGAAGGTGCCAGGAAGAGGAAGATGGAGATGAGGAAGAGACCAGGCCACGCTGTTTGGGTTAAGGCAGGGCGGAGAGCATCCATACGGCAGGGAGAGGAGCTTTAAAGACCGAGTTAAAAAGCCCAAAGTACAGAGAAAATATATTTAGGCCCTGGCCAGCATCTGAATGAAAGACAGAAGAGAGGAAAAAGGCAAAGCTAAATACCCCCCTGAGTCAGGAAGGCATGCAGACACAGCACCTCACAGTCGCCCTGGTAGCACCTGCAGAGAGAACAGAATTCCTGGGAAGGAAAAGTACATTGTCTCATTAAAGGGATAATTCGTCTCTTGGACGTGACTTGTGACGGATCTGTCTTCCTGAGGGGCGATCCCTTAGCCAAATGATTCATCAGCCCATTTGGTTAGCCCTTAAGGGAGGTGACAATGGTGTGCTTCACCTGGAGGTGGCTTCCTTTGGTTTATTTAATTAGTTGTGTATTTATTGTTTTATTCTATCATGTATGAGTGTTTTACCCGTGTATATGTAGGTAGAAACATGTGTAATGCCCACAGAGGTCAGAAGAGGGTGTCTGATTTCCTTGGAACTGGAGTTATAGATGGTTGTTAGTCGACATGTGGGTGCTGGGAGTTCAACTCAGATCCTCTGTAAGAGCAGCCAGTGCTCTTAACCAGTAAGCTGTCTCTCCAGCCCCAGGTTCCTTTTCCTTACCATAACAGACCCAAAGGAAGAAACTCTCCCAAGGGTGATTCTCTCATGAAAAGGACTTAAGGCTGACCCTCTGAGGATTGATCCTTGCATGCAATCAGAGAGACTCATCAAGATGACACACCGGAATGTCTCAGGAGACCTGTGGTATTTCATTCAGGGAACCAGAGATTGCTTCTTGTCAGGAGGGAAAAGAGGGGAGGGTGTGAGGAAGGAAAACTGCAGGAAACAGGCCCCATAGGTGCACAGATTTGCCGGAAATGGATTGCTACAGCCCTCTGCACTGTATGCTGGGTTAGGTCTGGGCTTTCCAGAATTCCAAGGGACACACAGATGTCCACTTCCTCCAGAGGCCCCGCCCCAAGGCTATAAGTGGGTGGGCTGCAGTCGCCATTTTGTCCCTGCCCTGCTCCTGCTCCACCACTTGCCTGCAGGTGGCCCGCTCTGGAAGTCCAACATGGAAGTAAACCATGTTCCCAGAATGACTTAAGGCTCATGTGCCTTTTTATCTAGGGGTTCGAACCTTTATAACCTAATATTGGGAACATGGAACAAAACAGAAACCAGAAACTGAATATGGTCTGTCTGCCCTTCTAGGACTCTCCAAAGAAGGAAGGCTTCAAAATGAGAAGCTTCCAAGAGGCTCAGTGTTTCTCACCCTTCTAAGGGCTACAGGACTTCTCTGAGGGGGGTGGGGAGGGCTACCAAATGCCATCCATTTTGTGTTGATTTGGAGTCTTAGGTTGGTAAAATTATTTACTAGAGTGTGTCAGTGAGACACTATTCAGTAGGGTGACTGATGAGAGCTTTGCATTGGGCTCTGGACCTGACTGGCAGCTGTCATGGGTATGACTGGGGAAAACCAGGTTCTCTTTTGGAGTACTTACCTTCTTTAATAAAATAATTTAGAATGGACGTGGGAGGAAGCTCAAGGACATTAATGAGAAAAATAACTCAACAGGGTAGGCATGCTGGAAATGCTGGTGGCTGCCTGGAGGAGCTGATAATATTTAAGAAATTATTTCTTGATTTTATTTTATGTGTACGAGTGTATTACCTGCATGTGTGTAAGTGCACCTGTCTTGTGTAATGCCCACAGAGGCCAGAAGAGGGCATCAGATTCCCTGGAACTAGAGGTATGGACGGTTGTTGGCTGCCATGTGGGTGCTGAGAATTGAACCCCATTCCTCTGCAAGAGCATTCAGTGCTCTTAACCACCTCTCTAGCCCCAGTTGATGTTACTCTTGATGTATCAGTCCCCAGCTCTTGTTCTTTTGTCATGCATATGTTTAGACTGGATCAGGAAGTGGTTAGGTCATGTGCCCCTGACCTAAATGTAGTCTGGGGCATTGCTTTTGCTGTCCAATGAGGTCCTCTATTTGAAATAGCCAGAAGGGTCTGCTCCCAGCCCAAGGTATATGACAACAAGATCAGCTTGTCCCAACAGTTACCTATTCAAAGCATATAGTATGTAGCACATAGAAATGCAGAGAAATGGGGACATAAAGAGATTTTCACTTTGACTAGAATTCCTACTTATTGGAATCTCTCTCAGTGACATCCTGACAATGACTGATGTTCTCAACATTATTTATAAAAGCACAAAACTGGATATTATTGAAATGTCACTCAAAAGCAGATTGGTTGAATATAAAATGCCATGTTCAGAAAATTGAGAACTATGTAGCAATTAAAGGGAAAGTACGGTGCTCAGGACGTGTTTTAAACAGATAAAAATGCACAGGTTTGTGTTTGTGGTATTAAAACACTCACTCAGTTCCCCACCTAAAGCAAATTTAACATTTAGTCTGCAAAGATGGGGAGGAACAGAACAGAACAGAAAGCACAGTGGTCCTTTACTACATGTCTTTTGTTATGGAATTTCAATTCTGAAGTTGTACAAAAGCTTTCTGTGATGAAAAAGAAATCAAACTTAAATAAATAGAAAAGAAGGTAAACTTTATTATTTTGAGCAGGTTATGAAGAGGTAATGAGTTTGGTACTTATTTTCACAATAAAATATTTCTAAAAAGAGGGCACAATTGTGCGAAGCAGCCGTTCACATGCACTGAAGGGCACCCAGGTAGAACTGTGAGCCTTATAGAGGGAGGAAGGGCCTGTGAGAGGAGATCCATGTTCTTGTTCATCCTAGCCTTCTGCTTGGGCAGCTTCAGGTACACAGTACCACCAAGTGTAGCCAGAAAGTATGGAGAATCCTTTGTGGTTGCCAGATGATACAACAGAAATGGAAGGAGGTTCTTAGTCTCATTCATAAAAGAATTTCAGAATGGACTCAAACAGAAGCTTGAGGACAATTTTATTAGAGTTTTAAAACAAAACAAATGAACAAACCCAGGGCAGGCAAGCTGTACATTTCAGCAGCTTTTTGGATAAAGTGAATGGAAAAGTAAATAATAAATAAAAGTAAATAAATAAATAAATAAATGCTAAAAAAGAACAGTCATGCTGTTGAGTTAAGCTGGAATGGAGGTTTAGCCACGTAGCAGCAGGCAGCCACATGGCAGGAAGAGCCCCTTTAACAAAACAGTAAAGAAGCCCAAAGTGCCAGAAAAAGCATAGTTATGTTCTAGCTAGCATCTGAAAGAAAAATACAGGAAAAAGAAAAAGGGAAAGTTGCACCTTGAAAGGTGGGCAGACCCAGCCACACCTTTGTGTAGGGAGAGAACTAGAGAGTGGCAATTCTTGGAAGGAAAAATACACGCTTTCATTCCTTCTGTTTCTTAGCATGGCTTAAAGTGAACCTACTTTTCAAGAGATGGTCTCTTGGCCAGATGATTAACCTAGACACTAGTAGTCTCCACTCGGACTAGAGATCTGGTCTCTTGACAAGAACTTTTCCAATGATAGGCCTTTACTGCTGCTATGTCAGAAATAAAGCCTACTAGAGTCCAGCGGTGTTAGGTTTGAGGGCTGACCCAGCCAGGCCCACCAGCAGTGCAGTTTTCTCATAGGTGATATGGAAAAAATGGCAAACCCTTTACCAAAAGCTTGTCTGTAACTCTCTAACATCTTATCAGACTCCTCGGGTGACATTCTCATTTCCCTAGGGAAGTTTATAGACCCCATGTTGGCAAATTCCAGAGTATCAGAAGGTTATGAACAGTGGCTCATCCCCAGCCTGCATAATGGGTACACTTAAAGTAAATGAGCTCCTTCTCCCTCAAAGCCTTAGGTATACATTTCTTCCCCATAATTCCCTTCTCCTGTGGCTGCCCAGAAAACAATGGCAGCTACAACACATGAAACCTGCCTGCCCTTTACTTCAAAAACATGTTAAGAAGGGTAGCCTCTGCCTCATGGTCCTGAACCCTTGTTAGTGCTCCTGCTATGCTGCCTGTCTGTATGTGCTCTGTATTAATAAGTTTTGGATCTCTTACCCCAAAGGGCAGGCCCCTTCAGCGTCTGCCTTAAACTCCAACTCTCTCCATAATCTTTAAAGTGGGTGTCACAGAAGATAGAAACAATAATTTAGAGCCCAGAGATTCTGAAGTTGTAAGAAGCTTTGGCACAGAACACAGAAGAGAGAGCTGTGCAGAGGAAAAGCTCCAAACATCCACACAGGGAGCTGGGAAGGACGTGTACGTGATGGCTGAGGGAGCTCCAGGATGAGTGACTACATGGGTGTTAGGTCCTGCAGCAGAGCTGTGACCCTGTAGGATATGGGATGAAGAGAGCGCAGAAGACATCCTAGCAGCCCCAGACTTAAAAAAAAATTTTTTTCTTATTGAATTTTTGTGTATTTCATACTTAACTTTTTAATCAGTCTTAATCGCCTTTATGCCCACTTCTCCATTGGTACCCTCCCACAGCCCAACCCCCAAATTCATACATTCTGTTGTTTGTTTTAAGGCCTATTGTGCCAAATTACTCTCGTAGACGTTCATTAGTGGCAGTTCATCCTCTGAGCTGTAGTCAACCTATCTGGAGTTCCTCTCTTATAGAAAACCAGCTCTTCCTCACCCAATCATAATGAGCTGCCAATATTTCTTCAGCTAAGATTGGGCTCTGATGCCCATTTTCCCAGTTCCATGCTGGGCTTTTGTCTGGTTGAGCTGGCATGGGTCTTGTGCGTGCCGACACCAGTGCTGTAGGTTTTTATGGACGGGGTCCCAGGAGCTCGTAGGATTCGTTTCCATATGGCCTTGCACACCAGATCATGCCTCAGGAATGACTGTGGAGCAACAGCCTGTACTCCAAGAATCAAGTCCACCTGTCCTGGAGAAGCCAATTAAAATAACGAAATTGATAACAAAAAGCACAAAAAGGAGATTTATTCAATATGGCCACATTGGGAAGAGAGGCAAAGGGATCCAGTTCTCCCCTCAAGTCCAAGTCCATCTTCTCTCTTTTATAAAAAATATTTTTATTATTTTTATTTTATGGGTATCACTGTATTTCCCAAATGTATGTAAGTGCACCTGTGTTGTCCAATGCCTACAGGGGTCAGCAGAGGCTGTCAGGTACCCTGGAACTGGATTAATGATAGTTGTTAGCTTCTATTTAGGTGTTGGGAATCAATGTAGGTCCTCTGTAAGAGCAGCCAGTGGTTTTAACTGGTGAGCCATCTCTACAGTCCCCTATATTCTCTTTGAGGTCCTGTATGGGAATGAACTTTTTGTAAATGTCATCTATTACAAATGGGAATTTTACCTACCTATAACCAACGTTAATCTTATGTGTTGAGATCAGTTAAAATTATCACAGCTTATTTATAATAGAAATAATCTCACCTGGCTTGGGCTCTTCTTATAAGCTAAACATACAGCTTTAATCCCTCATGAACTTTCCTTGCACTAACCAATAAAAATGTATGTGTGTTTATATGTACAAGGGATAACTATCACTATAAGCAATGAAGTATCCTCTCTTTAAGGTGCAAACAGTACCTGGAAGTAAGCTGACCACATTCGCTTGTGGTTGTGTGTGCTGTTCTGTGTCAGTAGAGGGCAGAAATGGAAAATTCCCTAAAAAGGCAAGGTTCCTCGTTTATTTCCCATGTCATGCTGAATGTACTGTTTCAATGAGTAGTAGAAGAGTTGAGGAAGAGAACAATTCTGAGAGAAACAAGAAGGAACAAACTCTCAGAACAGATTGGGCTCATTCCTGGTTCTAACTGACACGAAAGGCTTGGGCTGTCTTTGTTCTGGTACCACCATAATGTGGCATCTCTCTGCTGTAGTTCTGAAGTAAGATAAATGTTTAAGTCAAAAGAGAAAACAGAGAATTAACAGAGGCCCAGGGTTATGTACATCTAAGCAGTTCTGGTCAAGGTGTGGTCCTTCCCAAAGCCAACTCATCATTAGCCCTGTAATGTTGGAAATCTCTTTCATGGAGAGATGAGTTTCCTGGGGGGGGTCCTACCCTGGTTGGTATGACTTCTCTTCTCTGAACATAATATTCCTGTGGGAAATGTCAGTTTTTTATGAGGCATTTAAATTTATTTTTACTTCCCTCCTTCGGATGCCTTCCTTGTTTGTTTGATTGATTTGTTTTTCTCCTTTACTCCTTGCTTATGGAGTGTTGACTTCTGTAAGCTTTAGGCTTTCTACTGGAAGTCTAACTCACTCTTGCCTTTCTGTTCTGAAGTTTCTCCAAAGAATCCACCTGGACCACAGTGCAATAAAGCTCAATATCAACACCAGGATAAGAACTACTATTTACAAGAACACATGGAGACTAAACAACACACTCTTGAATAATGAATGGGTCAAGGAAGTAGTAAAGGAATAAAAGCATTCCTGGAACTAAACAAAAATGACAACACAACACAACAAACCTATGGGATACTTTAAAAGCAGTCCTAAGAGGGAAGTTTATAACCCTGAGTGCCTACATAAGAAAAACAGAAAGAGCACAGGTGAATGATCTAACACTGCAGCTAAAAGCACTTGAGGCGCGACAACAGATGAACCCTAAATGCAACAGACAGGAAGAAATAACAAAAATCAGAGCAGAAATCAATGAAATAGAAACAAAGAAAACAACACAAAAAAAATCAATGAATCCAAAAGCTGGTTATTTGAAAGAATAAACAAGATAGACAGACCTCTAGCCCAGTTAACCAAAAGAAAGAAGGAACAACTATAAATCAATACAATCCATGATGAAAACGGAAATATCACAACAGACAATGAAAAGATCCAAAAAATCAAACTGGAATACTTCAAGAAGCTATACTCTACCAAGTTTGAAAACCTAGAAGAAATGGATGAATATCTGAAATCCTGGGAATCACCAAAGCTCAAACAAGAAGAGATCAACAGCTTAAACAGACCCATAATACATGAAGAAATTGAAGATGTAATAAGAAACCTCCCAACTAAAAAAAGCCCAGGCCCAGATGGTTTCACAGCAGAATTCTATAAAACATTTCAAAAAGACATACAACCATTATTATTGAAATTGTTTAGAAGGATACAAACAGAGGGAATTCTCCCAAATACCTTCTGTGAAGCCAGCATCACTCTATTACCAAAACCAGGCAAAGATACAACCAAAAAGGAGAACTATAGACCCAACTCATGAATGAACACAGATGCCAAAATTCTAAACAGGATACTGGCAAATAGCATACAGACCCACATCAAGAAGATCATCCATCGTGACCAAACTGGATTCCTACCAGAGATGCAGGGATGGTTCAACATACGAAAATCAATAAATATCATCAAGCATATAAATGGAGTGAAAGACAAAAACCACACTATCATCTGAATTGATGTAGAAAAAGCCTTTGACAAAATCCAGCATCCCTTCATGCTTAAAGTCCTAGAGGGAATTGGATTGGAGGGATCATTCCTCAGTGTAACCCATAGCCAATATCATCCTAAATGGGGAAATGACAGAAACATTCCCTTTAAAGGTAGGAACTCGGCAAGGCTGCCCCCTGTCACCACTCCTCTTCAATATAGTGCTTGAAACACTTGCTAGGGCAATAAGGAAAGAACAGGAAATTAAAGGAGTACTAATTGGAAAAGAGGAAGTCAAGCTATACCTTTTTGCTGATGATATGATTGTTTACTTAAGGGATGCTAAAAACTCCACCAGAAAACTACTAGATATGATTAACAGCTTCAGTAAAAGTGACAGGTTACAAAATTAACCTAGAAAAATCAGTAGCCTTTCTTTACACCAACACCAAGCAACTGAAGAAGGAATTCAAGGAGATCTTCCCATTCACAATAGCCTCAAAAACAATAAAATACTTAGGAACAAACATAACCAAAGACAACAAGGATCTCTACAACAAAAATTTTAAACTTTAGGCTTTCTACTGGAAGTCTAACTCACTCTTGCCTTTCTGTTCTGAAGTTTCTCCAAAGAATCCATGAAGAAGGAAATTGAAGAAGACATCAGAAGATGGAAAAACCTCCCATGCTCATGGATTGGGAAAATTAATATAGTAAAAATGTCCATTCTACTCAAACTCTTGTATAGATTTAATGCAGTCCCAATTAAAATCCCCAAGAGTTTCTTCATGGGCTTGGAAAAACTGTCCTTAATTTCATTTGGAAACACAAAATACCCTGAATAGCCAAAACAACCCTGAGTGAAAAGAGGAATAGAGGGGGTTCTCTATACCATACTTCAAACTGTACTACAAGGCTATAGTCATAAAAACAGCCTGATACTGGCACAAAAACAGACCTGTTGACCAATGGAACAAAACTGAAGATCCAAACCTGAGCACATACAATTTCAGCCATCTCATATTTGACAAGGGGGCTAAGAAGACACAATGGAGGAAAACAGCATCTTCAGCAAGTGGTGTTGGCAAAACTGGATCGCCACTTGTAGAAGAATGAAATTAAATCCCTTCCTCTCGCCCTGTACAAAAGTCAATTCCAGATGGATTAAAGACCTCAAAGTGAAACCTCAGACTCTGAAGGCGATAGAAGAAAAAGTTGGCAGCAGAGTACAAGACATAGGCTTAGGAAAAGACTTACTAAATCAGACAGCAGCTGTGCAAGAATTAAGGTCGACAATTGACAAATGGGACCTCATTAAACTAAAAAGCTTCTGTATATCAAAAGAAACATTCAAGGAAGTGAAGAGATATCCCACAGAGTGGGAGGAAACTTTCACTGCAGAAACATCTGACAAAGCATTGATTTCCAGAATATATAAACTACACAAAAAACAAAGAAGAAAGAAAACAAATGACCCACTTAATAGATCGAGCAAAGAGCTGAACAGAGACTTCACCAGTGAGGAATTAGAGATGGCTGAGAAACATCTTAAGAAGTGTTCAACATCATTAATCATTAAAGAAATGCAAATCAAAACCACTCTAAGATATCATCTTCCTCCAGTAAGTCTGGCTAGGATAAAGAAAACAATTGATACCAAGTGTTGGAGAGGTTGTGGGGAAAGGGGAACACTCATCCACTGCTGGTGGAAATGTAATCTGGTACAGGCACTATGGAAAGCAGTGTGGAGAACCCTTGGAAGACTTGGAATGAACTTGCCACCTGACCCAGCCATACCACTCCTGGGCATGTACCCACAAGATTCATCTTACTGCAGAGATACATGCACAGCCATGTTTATTGCAGCTCTCTTCACAATAGCAAGGAGCTGGAACCAACCCAAGTGCCCCTTAACTGAGGAATGGATAGAGAAAATGTAGTACATCTACACAATGGAGTTCTATGTAACGGGACTAGAGAGATGGCCTAGCGGTTAAGAGCACCGACTGCTCTTGCAGAGGACCCGGGTTCGATCCCCAGCACCCACATGGCGGCCAAGAACTGTCTGAAACTCCAATTCCAGGAGAACTCCAGTTCCAGGGGAATCCGACACCCTCTTCTGAACTCCGCGGCATTGCACGACACGGGTGCACAGATTTGCATGCAGGCAGTACATTCCTACACATAAATAAATAAGTAAAAAGAAAAAAAAAGAAATATGTCATCATGAGCTTTGCAGGTAAATGGCTGGAGCTAGAAGATATCATGCTGAGTGAAGTAACACAGTCCCAGAAAAACAAATGAGGAATGGTATCCCTCATCTGTGGATGCTAGCACCAATAAATAAATAAATAAATAAATAAATAAATAAATAAAAAGAAAGCTAATAGCTAAAACAAACCCCTGAACTTCTCCCTGGCAAAACAACAGAAATGCTACCCAACTCAGAATCAGATGTAATAGGAGGACATAGATCAAATAATTTAAGCCAAATTCCACACGTAAAAAAAAAAATTACTCATATGTATGTGTGTCTGCTTGTATGTATGTGCACCAAGTGCCTATAGTATCTGTAGAGGCCAGAAGAAGGCATTGGATCCCCTATGAGTGGAATTCCAGGAAGTTGTGAGCTACCTAACATGATGTTGGAATCAAAGCTAGGTCTTCTGCAAGAACAGTAAGTGCTCTTAAGAGCACAGCCATCTCTCCAGCCTCAGGGTCTGAGTGTCTCTTTGGAATATATTTATTCATGCTAGACACCTTCACAGCCTGTGAGCAACCCTGTCTAGTATGCTAGCACCTATCTATAGGTGAATATTTACATTTAAATGAAGGAATTGCAATGATTTAGGCATTTCAAATATCTGTTAACTGCATTTTATGAGGTCAAAGTCTGGACTGTGGTTACCCTGACAAGGTAGACCTCAGTATACCAGTTAGAGAGAAAAATGACAATGAGCAAGAGAAAAGGAGATCTGTTCAATGCAGCTACACTGGGAAGAGAAACAATAAGGTTCAGTGACCACCTCCCCCCAGCAACACACACCCAATGCTACCCTCTCACCCTTGCTCCAAGCTGATTTCAGGGTTCTGATATAAAGTTGAGGTTTGAATAGAGGGCAAAAAATATGCATACCTCGGCAGTCCCAGGCAAGGTGTGGTACTGCCCATCACTATCATTCTATCCTGCCAGGTGTTCTGATAAGTTATCAGCACTGAGTGAAATCTCTTCCTGGGAGACAAATTTCTCCTCTGGTTGATACTAGAAGTTGCCTTTCCCTTCTGTAGAGAATAGAATTTCTGGGAAATTTTTAATTCTTTGTTATTTCAAAAGGCTAATAGCCAAAGGGTGGGACAGGGGTGTCACCACTCTTTCTAGAGCCATTATATAACCACAAGTGGTCAGTGGCTCTGTGACTGAAGATGTGAAGAATAAAGGCATGGAAACACCCTTTATCCTAGAGAGTTTTGTGGGTAGCACTGATTTGGTATGCAGATACTGTAGGCCTGCCTTATCGTCAGCAGTGAGAGGACTGAAACTCAGCTCCACACTGCCACACTTAGCAGCCTCAAGAGTTTTCTACACTCATCCCAAACCAGGGTACATGATTTGACATTGAAAATAATTTCAGGACTAGGCAGTTTAGTGAAGCAAAGTTAGGAATTTGATTAAAGATATTTTAATATGTTTAATCATGAACATTAAGAAGGAGAGGGTTTTCAAGTATGGATGTGGGTTTTCCAAGAGCAAGTAAGCAATTAATTTGTTTAACATAACCCATACATATGTGTATGGGTTATATATGTATATATATATATATATATATATATATATATATATATATATATATATATATATATGTGTGTGTGTGTACACACACACCTTTTAATGAATCTAATGTTATCTCTCTCTCTCTCTCTCTCTCTCTCTCTCCTTTTGTATAAAGACATGTGAGGTGGCTCTGGAGAAGCTTTAGAAGAATTGTAATCTTATAAAGAAAACTGGAAGCCCCTAGGATTGTTACCCAAGGGGTTTAGGGCCTGTTTTTCCCATAATTGGGGTTTCTGGTGAGATTCCTAGAAAATTCCAGTTTCATGTCTGGTAGGGAAAATGGCCCAAAGCAGCTGGCAATCATGTGGAATTCTTGCTCCACTGCTGGTGAAGGCTTCAGGCCAGATTTCAGAATGGGGCACCTCTTTCCCCTTCTCACCTCCCCAGTATTTTCCCTGTATTTGTCTTACCTCATTATCAAAGTACAAAATAAAGCCCACACATTAAAAATCTGTACTACTTGTGCTTAGTGGTTAAGCACACTGGCTGCTCTTGCAGAGAAGCTAGGTTTGGTTCCAAGTACCCACATGACAGCTCATAACCACCTGCAACTCCTGACACTCTGCTCTTGCCTCTGTGGGCACACGCCCACACACAGACACACAGTATGCATATAACTAAAAATAAAATCTAAAACAATGAGAACTTCATGAAAGAAGAAAACAGTATAACATAGCATTTGACATCATGGTATATGAGACTCTGACACTTATAATGTATAATATCTATTATAAATAATGTAGGAAAGAAATAAGATAATGACCATGAGCAAAATTAGAAGAGCTAAGTGCACAGACTAAGAAATAATGGAACTTTTAGAATTAGTATTAAATGTTTTTTTGGGCTGGAGAGATGGCTCAGTGGTCAAGAGTGTTTGCTGCTCTTTAAGAGGACCCAAGTTCAATTTCCAGCACCCATGCTGTGTGGCTCTCAACCAACATGTGCTGTGTGGCTCTAGGGAATCAGACATCCTTTCCTAGCATCTGTGGGTCCCTACTGACAGACACGCCCATGTACACAAAAATGAAAACAAAATAAAAATTATGATTCATGAACTTCATCATACCAGTGCAAATGTTTCATTTTTTAAAAAAAGTCTCATTAAATATTATCACAAATGCAGATATAATGAATGATTAAGTGGGATGTCCAGTAAAGAGATGGAAACTATAAAAGTGTGAAAAGCAGGACTAGCAAGATGGCTGACTGGGTAAAGTTTCTTGCTGTCCCTGCCACATGAATAGATATAACAAAAGTAAAAAATGAAAAAAAATTCTAGAAAGCAACTAAATATTCTAAATTCCAAATATTAAAATAAATCTCGGGTTAGGGTTTTTAGCAGGCTTGAGACTGAAGAATTTCAAAAGAAATTGCAAATGGATTTAGAAACAGGACATTAGAAAATCACCGTAGCTGAAACAGTGAAGAAATTATCCTGGAAATTTTAATACAGGGAAAACAGAGTGCCCTTCCAAGGTTCTTATTCATATTCATAAAGGAATTTATGAATGAAATCAAATGAAAACTTTAGGACAGTTGCTTTTTTTTGAGACAGTGTTTCCATATAGATCCAGCTGGCCTGGAACTCACTTCGTAGACCAGGCTGGCCTTGAGCTCACAGAGATACACCTGCCTCTGCCTCCCTAGTGCTAGGATTAAAGGCGTTCGCCACTATGCCCGGCTTAAAGATGATTCTTAGCTGCCATGTGGGTGCTGGGGATCGAACCCAGGTCCTCTGCAAGAGCAGTTGGTGCTGAGCCATCTCTCCAGCCCCAGGAGAGTTGCTTTTTAATTTATGTCTATGATACATTGCCTGCATGTATGAGTAAACCTGTGTAGTGTAATACATGCAGAAGCCAGAAGAGGGCACCATATCCTCTGGAAATGAAGCTAACAGATGGCTGCTAGGCACTGTCACAAATAAAACCCAAGGTCCAAGGACCCCATCAATACTACACCAAAAGCAAAAGTAACTTGATGTGGTGACTAAAATAATTCTTTTTCTTAAATTAATTACTGATTGAACTATTATTTCAAAGGGGCCCTACAAGACAGCAGAACTTATTGTCAGCCTAGGGCCACCTACCACAGGTATCTGGATCATGATCCTGGAGTCAGCTGTGTCGGTAGTTAAGTCTGGAAAAACAACCAAGAGAAGAGGCTGATCTCAGAACCTCCTGGACTATTGTTTCCCTTTCCTTCCATTGTGCAAGTTATGATACTCTCCGTCTTGTTTCTTGCTGATCATTAAGATAATGCTCCACATAGCAGGAAATTCTTAAAGTCGAGGTAATTGTGGTCTATGTCTTTAAAAGGACCCCAAACCAGAAGCAGTGGCTCTCATAAAGGCAGGAGTGACTGCTGTCCAAATGCCTGCTAAATAAACTTTTTCCTTTAAATTTCTAAACTTTTTTCTTTTAATATATATATATATATAT
>VZQC01006419.1:1555820-1623470 GCA_009823505.1 Rhizomys pruinosus
AGGTATCCCAGTTTAGAGGCAAGGAGCCTTTACCTTTTTTTTGGGGGGGGGGGGCTTGGATCCCCTGGCCAACATCTCCTTGGTAGAATAATCCATTGCTGATATCAGAGCTCTCCTGTATTAATATATTTTACTTAAATGCATAGCTTAAGGAGACTTTAGTATTATATTTGGTTCTGAATAGAGAATAATCCTTTTCACAGTTCCTATGTCTATTAGTCAATTAAAGAAGACAGTTTTACCAGTTTTATAAGAGATTACCTCTATAACAGTTAGATCCCATTCTTTGACCAGCCATCAGAGACCTGAATTTTCAGATCCTGGTTTTCCAAGCTGCTGCTGTTGTGGGAGAAGTCTATCCCCAGTGACCTTCAAACCTACTAATTTCTAACTAGCTACCTAACATGAGTTGATCACTAAAGAGACAGTAATAATTCTGGCCCATGCCGGGCATGGTGGCGCACGCCTTTAATCCTAGCACTTGGGAGGCAGAGGCAGGCGGATCTTTGTGAGTTCAAGGCCAGCCTGGTCTACAGAGTGAGTTCCAGGACAGCTGGGGCTACAGGGAGACCCTGTCTCGAAAAGACCAAAAAAAAAAATAATAATAATTCTGGCCCATTTCCACCATGAAAATCCAGAGATTCAGTTCTATAGCTGTTTTAATAAAAGTAACCTACCATAATAATTAGTACAGTTTAAATATCTCTATATCTAATTGCCTGTGCTTCATTAGTAGGATTGAAAGGTTATTCCTGGACAAACTGTCAGACCATGAAAAGAAACAGCCAGAACTGGTCAGAGTCCAAAACGACATCTCCAGAGAAATCAGACTGTTTTGCTTCTCGTCCACCCGTGCCACTTTTCTAAGCCTAGGGAACAATCTGCAGAAGAGGGGGCATGGTAGAATGTAAGGGCTCTGATTGGGGTGAATGGTGAAACTACAGTAATATAGACTGGACGCTTATTTGATCAACATGATTGTACATACAAGCCCCCCAGCTAGATGGTGGAGGCTTGGGCTGTGTGGGTTTGGGCACAACTGCTTGCAAATTGGTTTTACATGAAGGATGCTTGTACTCAAAACTTATTACTTATTGTTAAAAAAAGAAATAAATGAAAGTAAATGTAAAAATGAATAAATAAATAAATAAATACTCCAGGGTTAGTATTAGGCAATATCTGTAACCCATATTCTCTGGAAAGCTCTTAGAGTTTATTGTGTCTATAGATTAATTGGTGTTAAAAATAGGTCTTTGCCTTCTAGGAACTGTTAGGTTATAAAAAACCCATGCAGCCCCCCCCCCCATAAAAAGGCGCATGAGGTTTAAGTCACTCCAGTAACAAGATTTACTTCCTTGTGGAACTGCCAGAACAGGCCACCTGCTGGCACGTGGTGGAAGAGGAGCCGGAACAGTGGCAGGGTCAGGGGCAAGATGGTGACTGGAGCCCACCCATTCATACCCATGGGATGGGACCTCAGGTACAGAGGATTGACAGCCTCTGGAGGAAGTGGGCAGCTGTGTGTCCTTTGGAATTCTGGGAAGCTCAGATCTAACAGGAACAAATCTGAGTGCAAATAGGGCAAGCCATAAGACACTTCAAAAGCAGTTAGGCCAAGCACTGATTTGGACCCTAAGAAGAGCTACTGGTAATACTGTCCTGCAAAGCCTTTTCAAGGATAATATTAGGGTCTGACAGCCATTTTTCACTGTTCCAGAGGACTGATATCACCAAATGAATGAAGGTAATATGTAATTCTCAGAGATTTAGCTACAGACTGGGTGATCTGGGAAACAAAAGAAGAATGATTATCGCATTGAAGAGATCTTGGAGGCAAGAGTAAGGAGTAATTTTAACAGAGAGTATTGGGGCATTACAGGGAGACTGGCAGGGAACTAAATACCTCTAATGGTGGAGTTTACTCACTTGGAGTGGAAGGGCTTAGGGCCAGAGAAAATAGGGCTTCACAGTCAGGAAAAGCATGTGAGTCCTGGAGTGTGATTGTGGCCAGGGTGGCTGTGATTGCTTTATCTGGCATTTCAAAGGCTTGTAAACACACACTTGTTGTCCGTTCCCTTTTGGCCTGTAGTCTAGCCTCTTTTTCCTTGTGTTATTAACAGGTACCCCACTTTCAGCATGTAGGTCCCCCCAAATTAGCCTTTTACTTTTTACTGTGAAGGTCAGTTAAGGTGTCTCAGGGGAACCGTCAGGGATTTAGGAGAAGCCCCTAGTTCTTCTGTGTTTCCCCCTGCTAGTCCTGTCATTTGCTGGGTTGGGCCAGGCTGTGGATGACCATGTGACTTCTGGGAAGCACTGAGGACGTGTCCCACTGGGAGGGCCCTTTTCTTTGCGGTGTGTGCACTAGCTGGATCCCAATATCTGGGGTCCCTGTAGCCTCTCTGATCAAGAGAATATGTGGCTTAGCAAAACACAGGACACTTTTAGAGGTGTCTCATTGTTTCCTAGGATCTCACTGATCTGAGTCAGGCACCAAACTATTGGCTGCTGCTTAATCCTTTATCATCCTTGGATTTACTTCTGAGTATGGCTGTTGGATGCCCAGAAGGTCAGGTACAAAAGCCTGCAAAAAGAATTGTGGTTGGGAATTTAGCTACTGTGGAATCCTTAGGGTCAGCTTGATAACAAACAAACAAGAATCAATACATCTGGATTCCGTTAAGACACAGTTTCCTAAATAATACAAAGCCTTATTTATTCAGCAGAAAATATAAGCAATTATCTTAGTAAAGCATAAAAGTCCTTGTTGTCTAAGACAGTTTTCTGTAAATATTGCTAAGAGCAAATCAGTATTAAAAGCCCCTGTTTTAAGTAGAGAAATAGCTGATTTACATTAATGCACTGGTTTTGTTTTGTATTTTTTTGGTGTTGTTGTTTGTTTGGTTTTGGAATTGGTCTTTAATTATAGGCCAATTCAGTCATACCAGGATCATCTTTCATTTTATCTTTCACAGATCTTCTTGTGACATAGTTTAACCTGGTTTTGTCCTTATCCTGATTTCCATTTATTAATAATCCTTTGCTTTTATGTCAAAGCTATATTTTCACATATAAAATCAATTTTTTTTAATTTTTGGTCTTTTCAAGACAGGGTCTCCCTGTAGCCCATAAAATCATTTTTTTAAATCTAAGAGCATTTCCTTTTTTTCACACTTCTGTCACTTTGGACTACATATTCATTTTATTTATTTATTTATTTATTTATTTATTTATTTATTTAATAGATATTTTGTACAAGATTATCAAATCTAGACCCGTGTCCCCCCCATCCCCCCACCCCACCAGAGCTCATGGATTCTGCCAAACATGCTTTTCATCTCTTTCTCAGTCTTTCTCGATATTCTCCATGTGGAAGTTGACTGTTTTGAGCAGTTCACTGTTTCAGTCAGTTCTTTGATGCAGTCTTTTCTGTTGTTGTTGTTGTTGTTGTTGTTTCCAGTATTCATCGCTCCCAACTGCTTGGACAAAAGCTCAAGGGGCCACGCACAAGAAATACTTACAACTAGGTAATTGGCACTAGCATCCACAGATGAGGGATACCATTCGTCATTTATTTTTCTGAGACTGTGTTATTTCACTCAGCATGATGTCCTCTAGCTCCAGCCATTTTCCTGCAAAGCTCATGATGTCGTCTTTCTTTACTGCTGCATAGAACTCCATTGTGTAGATGTACCACATTTTCTCTATCCACTCATCAGTTATGGGGCATTTGGGTTGGTTCCAGCTCCTTGCTATTGTGAAGAGAGCTGAAATAAACATGGCCATGCATGTATCTGTGTGGTGGGGTAAGTCTTGGGGGTACATGCCTAGGAGTGGTATGGCTGGGTTGGGTGGCAAGTTTATTCCAAGTCTTCCAAGGGTTCTCCACACTGCTTTCCACTATGGCTGTACCAGTTTACATTCCCACCAGCAGTAGATGAGTGTACCCCTTTCCCCACAACCTCTCCAGCACTTGGTATTATTTGTTTTCTTAATCATAGCCAGTCTTATTGAAGATGGTATCTTAAAGTGGTTTTGATTTGCATTTCCTTAATGATTAGTGATGTTGAACACTTCTTAAGGTGTTTCTCAGACATCTCTAATTCCTCACTTGTGAAGTCTCTGTTCATCTCTTTGCTCCATCTATTGAGTGGGTCATTTGTTTTCTTCTTTGTTTTTTGAGTAGTTTATATACTCTGGAAATCAATGTTTTGTCAGATGTATCTGCGGTGAAGGTTTCCTCCCACTCTGTGGGATTTCTCTTCACTTCCTTGATTGTTTCTTTTGATGTACTGAAGCTTTTGAGTTTAATGAGGTCCCATTTGTCAATTGTCGACCTTAATTCTTCCACAGCTGCTGTTTGATTTAGGAAGTCTTTTCCTACACCTATGTCTTGTAGTCCACTGTCAATTTTTTCTTCTATCGCCTTAGAGTTTGGGGTTTCACGTTGAGGTCTTTAATCCATCTGGAGTTGACTTTTGTACAGGGTGAGAGGTAGTGGTTTAATTTCATTCTTCTTCAAGTGGTGATTCAGTTTTGCCACACACCACTTGCTGAAGATGCTGTCTTTTCTCCATTGTGGCTTCTTGGACCCCCTGTCAACTTAGATGGCTGAATTGTATGTGTCAGTTTTGATCTTCGGTTTTGTTTCATTGGTCAACAGGTCGGTTTTGTGCCAGTACCAGGCTGTGTTTTATGACTCTAGCCCTGTAGTATAGTTTGAAGAGAGCATTTCCTTTTTTTTTTTTTTTATTTTTTTTTCTTTTAATTTTTTTTTATTAATTTTATTTATTTTTGTATGTGTATGAATGTACTGTCTGCATGCAAGTCTGTGCACCCGTGTCGTGCAACGCTGCGGAGGTCAGAAGAGGGTCTCGGATTCCCCTGGAACTGGAGTTCTCCTGGAATTGGAGCTTCAGACGGTTCTCAGCCGCCATGTGGGTGCTGGGGATCAAACCCGGGTCCTCTGTAAGAGCGGTCGGCACTCTTAACCGCTAGGCCATCTCTTTTAACAGAAATGTACATACATCCTTATAATCTATATTTCTTTCTTATACGTGCTAGTTCCTTCTTTTATTTGTAAAATCTCTTGGTAATTTGGGCTTTCTCTTAACTACAAAAAACTGGAACTAAGATGGTAGCTCCCAGGTGGCAGGCGCGTTGTGAGCAGCTAAGGCAAAGTTGGGGGAGGGGGACTTAGCACCCCCAACGTTTTGAGAAGCACTGGAGGTGGTCCTGAGGACATTTGGACCCTTTGTGACATGGGCCCAGGGGATCTGGAGACAGAAAAGACACCCCCAGCTTGAGATCGGCCTCCCTCCCACTGGACCCAGGTACAGACCTTCGTGATTGACCCTGGAGGGCCTGTGGGTGGTCCACAGGTATCATGCTGTGGTTCTCTGAGTGCACCTTTCTGGGTGAGTGACTGGTGCGCACCTTACTTTGGGGAGGGAGACTCCAGCTGCACAGCAGTGGATGTGTGGTGGTCTTCCTGCACACAAGGCTGGGAGCACCTGGGGCCTTCAGGGTGCTGGTTCTGTGGGTCTGGAGGATTCAGGCCAGCTTGGATGTTGCATTCCTCCAGCCATTGGGGGAGCTGTTTGCTGGCTGTGTCATGGGTGCTGGTCTATCCACTCTTAGGCTAGAGGTGGACTTTGGGACCTAAACTATCCACAACTTTGTGTTAATTAAGTATTCAACAAAAATACCTGAAGAATATAAGCAAAATCATCCTTCAACTCAACAAAGAAACAACTAAACTCTACACCAGAGCCACAACCAACAAAAACCACAAATGCCTAAACCACAATGCAGAAACAATAATATGAAAAATCCAAATTATAAACTTCCACCAAATGATACTAGTCCTACTAAGTATCTTATAGTGAAGACTCCTTATATGTAACCTACGACATAGATCTTTAAAGAACCATATAAACATGATTAAAGAAATCAAAGAATTGAAATAATTTAAAGAACACATATACAATTAAATGAAAGATCTAAAGGAAGATAGAGATAAACTAAAAGAAGACAATGCTAAACTATGGAATGAAATTGCAAAAGATATAGAAACTTTGAAGAAAATTCAAGTTGAAATAGAAAAAAAAGAAGTGCAAACTCCAAAAACCACTTTGAAAGCATGGGTGAAAGTCTCAGTGGAGAATGGATGAAGTGAAAAATAGAATATCAAGACTAGAAGACAACATGGAAGAACTAGATCAATCAAGTAAAGATTATGAAAAATTAAAAACAAACAAACGACAACAACACAATAATGGAAAAACTTGATACTGTGGTATACCTTGAAAAGACCAAACCTACAAATCACAGGTATAGAGAAGGGAGAAGAATCACAGGATAATGTTATTGGTCAGATTTTTAACAGAATTGTAGAGGAAAAATTTCCCAAATTAAGGACAGCAATACCTATAAAAATACAAGAAGCATATATAACACCAAGTAGATAGAACCAGAAAAGAAATTCCCCATGGCATCCCATAGTAAAAATATTTGATGCTCAAAGCAAAGAGAGGATACTGAGGGCAGCAAAAGAAAATAATAAGTCACTTATAAAGAAAAACCTACTAGAGTTACAGCTGATATTTCATTGCAAACAATGAAAGCCAGAAGAGCTCAATCTAAAGTATTCCCAGTTCTAAATGACTTTTTTAAATATTTTTGAGACAGGGTCTCCCTTTAGTCCCTGGCCTGGAGCTCACTCTGTAGACCAGGCTGGCCATGAACTCACAGAGATCCACCTGCCTCTGCTTCCCAAGTACTAGGATTAAAGGCGTGCACCACCATGCCCGGTCCTAAATGACTTTAGATGTCAACCCAGACTATTTTATCCAGTAAAAAGTGTCTATTATAATTGAAGGAGAAAGGAAAATATACCGTGACATAAATAAGCTGACAGAATTCTTGTACAGAAAGCCATCCCTTTAGAGAATATTTGAAGCAATACAAAGAGCAGAAGGTAGGAACAGCTATAACCAACCAGCAACAGAAAAGAAATGAAAATACTAATGTAAAAATAAAAACCTAGGGCAAGAAGGCACTGGACACCAACATGATCCAAAGTAAAATAAATCTCTCAATAATAGCTTTAAATATCAATGGACTGAATTCTCCAATTAAGAGATATAGACTGGCAGAATGGATTAAGAAACAAAACCCATCTTTTTGTTGTCTGCGAGAAACTCATCTGACCTTTAAAGATAGGCATTATCTCAAGATGAAAGGATGGGAAAAATAATACAAGCAAATGGCACTAAGAAACAAACAGGAGTTGCTATTGTAATATCAGATAAAAATAGACTTCAAACTAAAACTAATCAGAAAAGATGAAAAATCAGTAGCCTTTCTTTACACCAACAACAAGCAACTGAACAAGGAATTTAAGGAGAACTTCCCACTCACAATAGCCTCAAAAACAATAAAATACCTAGGAACAAACATAACCAAAGACACCAAAGATCTCTACAAAAATGTTTTTAACCCCTGAAGAAAGAAATTGAAGAAGACATGAGAAGATGGAAAGACCTCCCATGCACATGGATTGATAAAATTAATATAGTAAAAGTCTCCATTCTACCCAAATTAATATACAGATTCAATGCAATCCCAATTAAAATCCCAGAGTTTCTTCACAGGCTAGGGAAAAATCCTTAATTTCATATGGAAAAACCAAAGACCCTGAATATCCAAAGCAACCCTGAATGAAAAGAGCAATACAGGGGGATCTCTATACCAGACTTCAAACTATACTACAGGGCTATAGTCATAAGAACAGCTTGGTACTGGCACAAAAACATACCTGTTGACCAATGGAACAAAACTGAAGATCCAAACTTGAGCACATACAATTTCAGCCACCTCATATTTGACAAGGGGGCCAAGAAGATACAATGGAGAAATGACAGCATCTTCAGCAAGTGGTGTTGCCAAAACTGGATCACCACTTGTAGAAGAATAAAGTTAAACCCCTACCTCTCACCCTGTACAAAAGTCAACTCCAAATGGACCAAAGACCTCAACATAAAAACCAAAACTCTGGAGGTGATAGAAGAAAATTT
This sequence comes from Rhizomys pruinosus, assembly GCA_009823505.1. NCBI lineage: Eukaryota > Metazoa > Chordata > Mammalia > Rodentia > Spalacidae > Rhizomys > Rhizomys pruinosus. The sequence continues at coordinate 1,563,896 of VZQC01006419.1, forward strand.
GGCAGCAGCCTACAAGACCTAGGCATAAAAAAAGACTTCCTAAATCAGACAGCAGCTGTGCAGGAAATAATATTGACAATTGACAAATGGGACCTCATTAAACTCAAAAGCATCTGTACATCAAAAAAAACAATCAAGGAATTGAAGAGAAAACCCACAGAGTGGGTAGAAACCTTCACCGCAGATACATCTGACAAAGCATTGATTTCCAGAATGTATAAACTACTCAGAAAACAAATAAAAATGAAAATAAATGACTTACTCAAAACATGGAGCAAAAAGCTGAACAGAGACTTTGCAAGTGAGGAATTAGAGATGGCTGAGAAACATCTTCAAAAGTGTTCAATATCACTAATAATTAAGGAAATGCAAATGAAAACCACTTTATAAACCTCTGAATTAAAAAAAAAAGAAAACCACTTTAAGATATCATCTCACTACAATAAGACTGGCTAGGATCAAGAAAACGAATGATACAAAATGCTGGGGAGGTTGTAGGGAAAGGGGAACACTCATCCAATGGTGGTGGGAATGTAAACTAGTACAGCCACTATGGAAAGCAGTGTGGAGAACCCTTGGAATACTCAAAATGAGCTTGCCACCTGACCTAGTCATACCACTCCTGGGTATACACCCACAAGACTCATCTTACCACAGAGATACATGCACAGGCATGCTTATTGAAGCTCTCTTCACTATAGCAAAGAGTTTGAACCAACCCAAGTGCCCCTCAAGTGACAAGTGGATAGAGAAAATGCAGTACATCTACCCAATGGAGTTCTATGCAGTGGTAAAGATGACATCATGAACTTTGCAGGTAAATGGATGGAACTAGAAAATATCATGTTAAATGAAGTAACATAGTCCCAGAAAAACAAACGACAAATGGTATCCCTCATCTGTGGATGCTAGCTCCAATTACCTAATTATATATTATAAGGCAAGCTGAGCAATGTTAATGTTATATTCCTCATTATCTGAAAATAACTGTGCTCTTATATTGTGAATCCCTTAACTGGTTCAGAACTAAGCTACCATTTATTTTCAGAGTTAAGAATTTTGGGTGTATGGGTGGAGGGTATGTATGCATATTTTAGAGTAATATAAGATCAAAGGAGTTCAGAAAAAAACTAGTTTGTCATGACATTATGTCTAATCACAGTATTTATTTTATGGGAGTGCTTCTTAGTATTTTGTATATAAGATTGCTTGAGCTTTTGTTCAAGCATTTTCAAAAATATACAGTAGTTAAAAGTATCAGGCTGGTGTAACTTAACCTTTCTGAATGCTTAATGACCATACTTAATGCCCATACCAATTTAGCCAAGGGTCTTAAGGGATAACTTTGTTCCTAGCCCTCAGAGGTCAACTAAGTCCCAGGGGACTATGCATGGGGGCATCTCTTGAAATGTCCTGCAAATATGAGTCACCAGTCTTCCTGTTCAGGGAGGTACTGGAGATCCACTAGTGGGACTTCAGCCAGTGTCCAGTTTATAAAGAGGAAAGTCTGCTCATGCCTAAAAAGGGAAGCCTGGTCTTATAAGACCTAACTTTGTCCTCGAGTGGATGGAACTGGTGATTGAAAAGCCAAAAGGAGCCAGGGGCTCCCACCCCACCCCCACCCCTGCCGAAAACAAACAAACAAACAAACAAACAAATCTGAGTGGTCCTTGGGGACCAGATCTTTGAAAAACAAAAACCTTGGTTAATCTGGACTAACTGTGTGGACTTAAACATCTAAAATATAAGTATAACCATAAATAAATAAATAATAAGGTCCAAGAAACTGTACTTCAGGTATAAAACTTAAGATCTTAGTAAAAAGACAAAAAGAAAAAAAAAGAGCACAGTTGTTTTGCCTGTCTTACTGGCAAATTTTTGCCATCTTTCAAAGACGTGAGACACAGCTTTTCAACCTTCCAATATGGACTGAAGACTCATGTCTCTCCAAGAATCCTCCAAACCTTCAGTGCCAGATGGGGACTGCTGAGACATCCAGCTTGTGGACTGAGCAGCTACTGGGGTTTCAGCCTCTTCAGAGTATAGCCTGCCATTGTTGGGCTACCCAGTCTGTATCATGGAGACCAGTACAGGAGGATCAAGACAGGAGGTAATACTTACTGGACCTCATTTGGTGACCATGGGAAGGGAAAACCCCAGTGTGGAGCACAAGGGCAGGATTGATGGTGGTTTGGGCTTGCCCAGGAGGAGCCTTCAAACATGACATCTTTCAGCCTAATAAAGAAAAAAAATCATAAGCCGAAGATGCTAAAACCTATGATATATGTGGCATGCATATGTACATAGTTTGGAGTGATGCATGTTGAAAGCAACAAGAACAACAACAAAAACAACAGAAAGACTGCATCAAAGAACTGACTGAAATGGTGAACTTCTGCTGGAAACAGTAAACTTCTGCATCGAGAATTTTGAGAGAGACTGAGAAAAAGATGAAAAACATGTTTGGCAGAATGCATGAGCTCTAGTGGGGTGGGGGGCAGGGGTCTAGATTTGATTTAAAATTTTGTATGAAGTATACAGATCTTCAATAAAAAATTGACTTTAAAAAAAGCAAATGAATTTAAAAACAGAATTAAAAACAAGATTATAAAGGCCAAGGTGGGGGGGGTGAGCCATGAGATCGTAGCAAAAACTGACTGGAATTATTTTCTCTTTTCTTTCTGTTTGATCAACATGTTTCTGTAAGCAAGTCTCGTCAACTGGACTTGGGGACCGTGAGTGTACAAAAAGTGAACTCAGGTTGGGTTTATATGGACACTCATTATATTTATTGCCTATGTGTCAATAAATTTTAAAAAACACCCTGAATCTAAAACACATCTGATCATTTTTTTTGTCTTTACAAACAGATCTACCTAGAGGGTGGTATCAAAATTTAATGTGCCCGGTTATTAGTCGTACTTCTTTCACATCTGGCTTAAGTGCTCTGGTTATGTTGGTTGTATAAGTCTGGATCATTTTTCTTTAGACTTCCCAGTCATTTACAGAAAAGATTAAAAATGTCAATCTAGGGGCTGGCAAGATGGTTCAGCAGTTCCAATACTTGCTACCAGGCCTGATGTCATATGACAGGATGAAAGAATTGATTCCTTCAAGTTGTCTTCTGACATACAATCACCTCCTGTGACACATACACACACAAACACACACATATTAAGCTAGTTAGTTGATTAATTAAAAGTTTTAAATTTAAAAGTCAATCTGTGAGTCTTGATCTATGTTTGGGGATTGTGAGGTTCATATTTACTTTGAACTTGATGAGTCCTAGAACCACATAGGAATGGAGACCCTGGGCATGCCTGTGAGGGATTTTCCCTATTAGATTAACTGATGTGGAAAGGCCCACCATGAAGTTGAGCAGTACCATCTCATGGCTTGGGTTCTTGATTGAGTAAACAATACAAATACCTAGTATGGGATCAAATTTGTCTTCTCGTGGAAGGTGTCATAGGGGAGTTACTGTGATGGCTGATTTTGATTGTCAATCAACTAGATCTGGAATTAATTAAAACATGAGGGAGTTTCTTGATTATTAGCAGAGAAAGACCCACCCTAATGTAAGCAGCGCATTCTGGTGGTCACCCAGATAAAAGGACACGGCAAGGGCTCGGCATGGTGCTGCAGGCCTCTAATCCCAGCACTTGGGAGGGACAGGCAGGCGGATCTCTGGGAGTTCAAGACCATCCTGGTCTATATACTGAGTTCCAGCCCAGTATATGGGGGGGCCTGGAAAACCCTGTCTCAACAAAGGACTCCCCAGAAAGGACATGGCAGAAGGACACTTTTTCTTTTTGTCCACTTGCCTTTACTTTTGCTGTTGAGTTTATCTGTCTTATTGTTGTGTAGTCCTTCAACAATATCAGAACCAACTCAGAACCAACAAGGGACTTTTATCCAAGTGGCTCAGGTGATCGATGGGCAGCCTGGGTTATTCAGTCTGCAATGGTCTTACTGTTCTGTCTTTATTTTGGTGATACTGATTTAATAAATGTGCCTCAGTGGGGGATGTTGGAATCCCTTATCTCCTCTGTTTATCTCCATGAAAGATTTGAAAATGGTTCCTGAAAACCTTGGCTTTGAATTCCATGGAGACTTTGTCATTTCAGTTCCTGGAGCATTTCCAGAGAAATCCGGAGGGTCCATAAATATGTCCTCATTAGTGGAGAACGGTAAGTTTTCTCTAGAGAAAATATTCCACCTCATTATTAAAAAGAAGAAGAAACTTTCTAAACTCAAAGACATTTCCCCAATACATTAATATGAAACTAAGTAAGGCAGATAAATGACCTTCACTGCACTTTTATGAAATTCTCAAAAAAGGAGTGAGGGTTGTGGGGCTGAATCATGTATACTCATGGGATGTGCTGTGCTTTTTGGTTTGAGGCAATGACATTTTCCTGACAGACCAGGAGTGTGATCAGTGACTCAGAATCATGGGGCCATTTGGGAAAATCCTCTCATGAAGGGAGGGGAGATCATCATGGGTAGTCAGAGATACAAAGTTAGCAAGAGTGAATCAGGATTTTGTTTTAAGTATCAACGAGGCAGAGGAGAAGGCTCAGTTGGTAAAGTGCTTGCCACATAAGCAAACCTGAGTTTGATCCCTAGCACCATGTCAAAGGCCAAGCATGTTCACGTATGCGTGTATTCTCAGCACTGGGGAGGTGGAGACATGTGAATCTCTGGGGCTCTCTGTCCAGCCAGTCTGCCTACTTATCTAAGTAAATGAAATAGCCTGTTTCAAAAATCAAGGTGGGTGGCACCTGAGGTTCAAACCCAGAGTTGGCCTCTGGCCTTCACATGTATTTCACATGAATGCACACATATGAACACAAACACAAAATATACATGTGAAGGGAGAGAGGAGTGGAGAAAAAGGAGAGAGAGAGAGAGAGAGAGAGAGAGAGAGAGAGAGAGAGAGAGAGAGAGAGAGAGAGAGAGAGAGAGAGAGAGAGAGAGAGAGAGAGACAGAGAGAGACAGAGAGAGAGAGATCCCAGTTTGCATAGGCTACAGTCTCCACCTTCCATCAAACACTAAGCGGCATTGGGATGGATTTCGCAGCTCTAAGTACCTCATCAGCTGACTTTACACACTGAAGATGATCCTGGCTTATCCTAGTGGCCTGATTTAATCAGTGAGAAGGCTGTCAAAGCAGAACAGAGGCTTGACCCGGAGGGAGAACCGTCTGATGCACAAAGGTTCAGCCTGAACTGTGGAGCTTCCCTTGCTGCCTGCCTGTGTCAGGGATTTCAGACTTGCCTAGCCAGCCCCAGTTATGCAAGTCAGTTCTTTCCTGGTATCTCTGTCATGTATGTGTTCTGCAGGCTCTGTTTTATGGACAGATAGACCTCACATTGCAGAAGTTCTCCTCTATGGAGTTTCACATCAATCCAACCATTTCACTTCCATAGGTCTCCTATTTCCCTAACTACACACCTATTGTAATTCAGTTGCTTTCTCTAGGGTGGCAAGAACTTTGGTCCACTGGTGTCCACTTCAGACCCTTCCACGGGTCACAGAATAGTAAAGAAGGAAGATGCCCTGTCTAAAATGTGGATCTGACACTGTTTTAGATTTTTAAAAATGTAATGTGTCTGAGTATGCGTGTGTATCTGCGATGCACATTACATGCTTCCAAGTCCACTGAGGTACCTGACAGAGCCAGAGAGGGTATCAGATGCCCAAGAACTAGAGTTAGGTAGCTGTGAGCTGCCCTATGTGTGTGCTGGGCACTGAACTTGGGTCCTCTGGAAGAGAAGCAAGTACTCTTTACTGACCCATTTCTCCAGCCCCCAACTTTTATATTAACAAGTCTAAATACTTACAGTCTGTCATGAGTGTAATTAAGTATCTCAATTATTGCCTGTAGGTGGATATAAAAATTAAAATTCAACCCAAGAAGCATCTAGAGTTTTATTATGGTTTAAATATTACCTATTTCAATGTAACAAGACCAGAGTTGTATGGAAAGAAATATGTCCCTGCATATGAAAATTCCTGAGGCTTGCTGGTCGTATCCACTCAGGTATCTCTGCCTTCTTTGTTCTTCCCTTTCTGCTCACATTTATTTCTTTAAGGGGAGTTCTAATGATGCTGCTTTTTGTTTCCTACCTTAACTTCTTTTTTTTTTCAGGGTGATTTTTCAGTGACTTGTAAGGTTGTATTATATGTGTGATAGAGTTCAAAGCTCAGCATTACAAAGACAAAGATCCAGGGTGGGAGGTGGGGCTGTAAATCGGTCAGTCATCTTCAGATGAACAAGTAAACATGTAGATGTCCCATTCCAAGGGAGAGGCAAGGCAGAATCCGTGACCTCTGCGTTGTCACAAGAGGTACCAGGGCAAAGTGGGAGAACATCAGGCTTGGCTTGGGGAGAGTATGTAAGACACTCCAAAGATTCTTGGTACCGCATGACACATTTGAGTTCACTGCCTACTATAGGGATTTGATAGAGGGAAGGAGAGAGAGAGAGAGAGAGAGAGAGAGAGAGAGAGAGAGAGAGAGAGAGAGAATTCCACAGCTGAGACCACTTCGTTGTCAGCATTCAGATCATTTTCCTATTTGGTACTGGGTCCTATACCTGCTTCCCATATATTCCTATCACTAGTATTTTCATCCCTCCCCTTCTGCCCCCCACAACACCATATCTCCATCTCCTATCTCTGTCTCAGGATTTGTTATAGTGAGTTATACAGAACAGTCATAAAATAGTCACTGTAATCAGTTCAGTTGAGTATGTCCTACCTACCATATTGTAAGATTGTTGCTTTTTTGTTTGTTTGTTTGTTTAATAATCCCAAGAATCAAACCCAGGATCTCATGCTTGCTAGGTAACTACTCTACTGCTGCCTCAAATTGTGTTTGTTTGTTTGTTTATTTATTTATTTGGTCTTTTTGAGAAAGGGTCTTCCTGTAGCCTCAGCTGTCCTGGAACTTACTATGTAGAACAGGCTGGTCTTAAACTCACAGAGGTCCACCTGCCTCTGCCTCCTGAGTGCTGGGATTACATGCATGTGCCACCACACCTGGCTTCAAGTTGTGTTTTTAAATTTTTACTACATTTTATATTTGTGTGTGTGTGTGTCTGTGTGTGTGTATGTGTGTGTGTGTGTGGGGGGGTGTTTGCCACAGCAGGTGCTTGGAGGTGAGAGGATAATGAGCAAAAGTTGGTTTTCTCCTTCTAGCCTGTGAGTACAACAGGTCAAATTCAGGTTTAATGGATAAAGACACTTGCCAGGCTTCTTGGCAAGTGCCTTTATCCATTAAACCATCTCAGTGACCAAAATTGATGTACTATTTAAAACCATTTTCTTTATTAACTTTATTTTATGTATATCAGTGCATTGCTTGCATGTGTATGAGTTCACCAGTGTCGTGGACTGCCCACAGAGGGAAGAAGAAGGCATCAAGTTTCCTTGGAATTGGACTTATGGACAGCCACGTGGGTGATGGGAATCAAACCCAGGTCCTCTGCAGCCAGTGCTTTTAAGTGCTTAGCCATCTCTCCAGGCCCCGAAATTGTTGCATTTTGAAAGGTCATTATTTACATCAAAATATCTTATTTTTAATTTTCATTTCTATGAGTGTTTTGTCTACATGTGAGTGTACCCACGCCGTGAAATGCCCACAGAGGGAAGATGACCATTGGATATTTTGGAACTCGAGTGACAGACAGTTGTTAGCTGCCATGTGAGGGCAGGGAACTGAACCTGAGTCCTCTGCAAGAGCAGCCAGTGGTCTTAATTACTGAACCTGAGTACTCTTCAAGAGCAGCAAGTGGTCTGAATTACTGAACCTGAGTCCTCTGCAAGGGCAGCCAGTGGTCTGAATTACTGAACCCGAGTCCTCGGCAAGGGCAGCCAGTGGTCTGAATTACTGAACCTGAGTCCTCTTCAAGGGCAGCCAGTGGTCTGAATTACTGAACCCGAGTCCTCGGCAAGGGCAGCCAGTGGTCTGAATTACTGAACCTGAGTCCTCTTCAAGAGCAGCCAGTGGTCTGAATTACTGAACCTGAGTCCTCTGCAAGGGCAGCCAGTGGTCTGAATTACTGAACCTGAGTCCTCTGCAAGGGCAGCCAGTGGTCTGAATTACTGAACCTGAGTCCTCTGCAAGGGCAGCCAGTGGTCTGAATTACTGAACCTGAGTCCTCTGCAAGGGCAGCCAGTGGTCTGAATTACTGAACCTGAGTCCTCTGCAAGGGCAGCCAGTGGTCTGAATTACTGAACCTGAGTCCTCTGCAAGGGCAGCCAGTGGTCTGAATTACTGAACCTGAGTCCTCTGCAAGGGCAGCCAGTGGTCTGAATTACTGAACCTGAGTCCTCTGCAAGGGCAGCCAGTGGTCTGAATTACTGAACCTGAGTCCTCTGCAAGGGCAGCCAGTGGTCTGAATTACTGAACCTGAGTCCTCTGCAAGGGCAGCCAGTGGTCTGAATTACTGAACCTGAGTCCTCTGCAAGGGCAGCCAGTGGTCTGAATTACTGAACCTGAGTCCTCTGCAAGGGCAGCCAGTGGTCTGAATTACTGAACCTGAGTCCTCTGCAAGGGCAGCCAGTGGTCTGAATTACTGAACCTGAGTCCTCTGCAAGGGCAGCCAGTGGTCTGAATTACTGAACCTGAGTCCTCTGCAAGGGCAGCCAGTGGTCTGAATTACTGAACCTGAGTCCTCTGCAAGGGCAGCCAGTGGTCTGAATTACTGAACCTGAGTCCTCTGCAAGGGCAGCCAGTGGTCTGAATTACTGAACCTGAGTCCTCTGCAAGGGCAGCCAGTGGTCTGAATTACTGAACCTGAGTCCTCTGCAAGGGCAGCCAGTGGTCTGAATTACTGAACCTGAGTCCTCTGCAAGGGCAGCCAGTGGTCTGAATTACTGAACCTGAGTCCTCTGCAAGGGCAGCCAGTGGTCTGAATTACTGAACCTGAGTCCTCTGCAAGGGCAGCCAGTGGTCTGAATTACTGAACCTGAGTCCTCTGCAAGGGCAGCCAGTGGTCTGAATTACTGAACCTGAGTCCTCTGCAAGGGCAGCCAGTGGTCTGAATTACTGAACCTGAGTCCTCTGCAAGGGCAGCCAGTGGTCTGAATTACTGAACCTGAGTCCTCTGCAAGGGCAGCCAGTGGTCTGAATTACTGAACCTGAGTCCTCTGCAAGGGCAGCCAGTGGTCTGAATTACTGAACCTGAGTCCTCTGCAAGGGCAGCCAGTGGTCTGAATTACTGAACCTGAGTCCTCTGCAAGGGCAGCCAGTGGTCTGAATTACTGAACCTGAGTCCTCTGCAAGGGCAGCCAGTGGTCTGAATTACTGAACCTGAGTCCTCTGCAAGGGCAGCCAGTGGTCTGAATTACTGAACCTGAGTCCTCTGCAAGGGCAGCCAGTGGTCTGAATTACTGAACCTGAGTCCTCTGCAAGGGCAGCCAGTGGTCTGAATTACTGAACCTGAGTCCTCTGCAAGGGCAGCCAGTGGTCTGAATTACTGAACCTGAGTCCTCTGCAAGGGCAGCCAGTGGTCTGAATTACTGAACCTGAGTCCTCTGCAAGGGCAGCCAGTGGTCTGAATTACTGAACCTGAGTCCTCTGCAAGGGCAGCCAGTGGTCTGAATTACTGAACCTGAGTCCTCTGCAAGGGCAGCCAGTGGTCTGAATTACTGAACCTGAGTCCTCTGCAAGGGCAGCCAGTGGTCTGAATTACTGAACCTGAGTCCTCTGCAAGGGCAGCCAGTGGTCTGAATTACTGAACCTGAGTCCTCTGCAAGGGCAGCCAGTGGTCTGAATTACTGAACCTGAGTCCTCTGCAAGGGCAGCCAGTGGTCTGAATTACTGAACCTGAGTCCTCTGCAAGGGCAGCCAGTGGTCTGAATTACTGAACCTGAGTCCTCTGCAAGGGCAGCCAGTGGTCTGAATTACTGAACCTGAGTCCTCTGCAAGGGCAGCCAGTGGTCTGAATTACTGAACCTGAGTCCTCTGCAAGGGCAGCCAGTGGTCTGAATTACTGAACCTGAGTCCTCTGCAAGGGCAGCCAGTGGTCTGAATTACTGAACCTGAGTCCTCTTCAAGAGCAGCCAGTGGTCTTAATTACTGAACCTGAGTCCTCTGCAAGGGCAGCCAGTGGTCTTAATTACTGAACCTGAGTCCTCTGCAAGAGCAGCCAGTGGTCTTAATTACTGAACCTGAGTCCTCTGCAAGGGCAGCCAGTGGTCTTAATTACTGAACCTGAGTCCTCCGCAAGGGCAGCCAGTGGTCTGAATTACTGAACCCGAGTCCTCTGCAAGAGCAGCCAGTGGTCTGGATTACTGAAACTGAGTCCTCTGTAAGGGCAGCCAGTGGTCTGAATTACTGAACCTGAGTCCTCTGCAAGAGCAGCCAGTGGTCTGAATTACTGAACCTGAGTCCTCTGCAAGAGCAGCCAGTGGTCTGAATTACTGAACCTGAGTCCTCTTCAAGGGCAGCCAGTGGTCTGAATTACTGAACCTGAGTCCTCTGCAAGAGCAGCCAGTGGTCTGAATTACTGAACCTGAGTCCTCTGCAAGGGCAGCCAGTGGTTTTAATTACTGAACCCGAGTCCTCTCCAAGAGCAGCCAGTGGTCTTAATTACTGAACCTGAGTCCTCTGCAAGGGCAGCCAGTGGTCTTTATTACTGAACCATCTCTCCAGCTCCCAAATATCTTAATTTATGGTGAGGAAACTCTTTCTAATACAATAATAATAATAATATACCTAACAATGATGCTATCTTTATAAAGAAGCAGAATTTATGCTTATTTATTTATTTATTTATTTATTTATTTATTTATGTCTTTTTGAGACAAGGTCCCCTGTAGCTACATCCCTGGAACTTGCTATGTAGACCAGGCTGAGCTCAATTTCACAGAGATCCACCTGCCTTTGCCTGCCAAGTGGTGGGACTAAAGGTGTGAACCACCATACCTGGCTCTATTTATTCTTTATAAATCTAAAGTATTTTAAAAGTTATGATGGGTAAAAGTTACAGTTTTAAAATTATTTAAAACTTGATATTTACTTTTGAAGTCATTCAACAAGGTTGTAATTATAGCTTGGAAAAAAAGTGAGAGAACTCCTTTAAGAGACTTCTTGCTGAAACTATGAATCTAAATAAATAAATAAGCATACTTGAATTTATATCAAGGCTTTGAGCTATTCAGCTTAAAAATAGGCTCTGGCCCCATTAAGATGATTAAACTCAGAGGCATGTTCTGAAAAGAGCTTTTGAAAATGGGTTTCTTATAAACTGTCATCAAATATTCATAGATAAAATAATTTATGTGGAATGATAAAGGATGTTGGAAATTGAAGGTGCTGATAAAAAGAGAACCTGATTAAAGGGGCCATGCAAACGTTTCAAGTGGCTTTTCTTTCAGATAGGTGGAGACACCATGAGAACTTGAGCATTGCTGTTACAGCCCCTCTTCACTCTTACTCCTATGTATAAAAGGAACAACAGAGTAAGGACAGCCTGGTATCTTAGTTTCATTTTTGTTAATGTGATAAGATACGCTGATAAAAACAATGTGTAGGAGAAGGGGGTTATTTGGTTCACAGTATCAGGTTGCAGTCCATCATTGTGGGTTGCTCAGAGCAGGAAAGCAAAGCAGCTTGTCACATCCACAGTCAGTATCAGGGAGAGAATGTGCAGGCTTGCTCACTTTCTCTCTTCTATATGGTTCAGCATCAGCCCGGGGAATTGGTGCAACCCACAGTGGGCAGGTCTTCCCACCTCAGTTAATGTCATCAGGATAACCCCTCATAGAAATGCCCACAGGAAAACCCAATTTTCGCACTGAGATTCCCTTCCCCAGTGATTCTAGATTGTGTCAGATTGACAGAACATCACAGCGAGGTTGTGATGACTCATGTGGCTGTAATGAATTTAACTCCCATTATGGGGCTTGTCTCTGATAATGCTCTGCCTTAAACATGGACTGGTGTCCACTGCTGACTGTGATACCTAACAGTTCAGAGTAGATGTAGACAACAGGCAGGTGTCTGCGAAGGACGTCAAGCTCCGCTTCTGGGTTCCCTGCTCAAGGCTAGCACAGACTTTTCATTTTGTGTCTTACAGCTAATTGTGACCACAAAGAGGGATTGCACACTCTAATCAACTTATGTTATCTCTGAGTCATGCAAGAGAGATCCATTTTACAAAGAATCTCGGAGAAAGTTCTTCCTATGTGAAGTTCCTCTTGCTTCTGTGTGTTAATGCACCATAGACAGGGGCTGCAAGTACACAGTGTTCAACTGCCCTTCGATCTTGTCATATTTCTCTAATTTACATGACTCCATTATTTGATGCAGATCAAGGCTTGGTGAGTGACTTTGTGTTTCCTAAGGTAGGCAACCTACCCCCTGCATGGATGTCCCCGCTGAGAATGGGAGCCAGTTTCTACCCTGTGGGAACTTCTCATGTGGGTACAGAAGGGAAACGGATGACTGAACCATGAAAATTTTGGAGAAATAAATTGTGTGTGTGTGTGTGTGTGTGTGTATGTGTGTGTGTGTGTGTGTGTGTATGTGTGTATGTGTGTGTGTGTGTGTGTGTGCATGTGAGTGCAGGTACCTGTGGAGGCCAGAGAGGATGTCAAATTCCCTGGAGCTAGAGTTTCAGGAGGTGCGAAAGGCCTGATGTGGGTGCTGGAAACTGAGCTTGGGTCCATTTCAAGAGCATAGAGAATTCTTAACCACTGAACAATCTTTGCAGTCCTGAAATAGATTTTAATGCATAGAATATATTTTAAGTCATAGATGCATACCTGGAATATATTTAACAATTTAGTAATAGCTTTTATCTTTTTTAAACTAGATAACCAACTATTGAGTTTATGAAACTGCATCCATAACCATGCCAAAAATCCATTAATATTATCAAGTAGGAGTATGTTTATCATATTATCAACTAGGAGTATGTTTAAAGCAAATCAGTGTTCACAGAATAAATAACCATCAAGATCTCTTCTTGAAAATTTTTCTTGATGTTTTCTTCCAAAAAGATTAAGGTATATGAAGTATTTCCTAACAACAAAAAAGAAATATTTCCTTGATCAGTTGGCAATATAGTATTGTATAAATATATACAACATATTTGGTGCTACCCTTGGTTCTGTTCCTAGAAACTGGCTACCCTACTCAGTGGGGACATCTGTACAGGCAGTAGGTTGCCTACCTTAGGAGACACAGGTCACTCACCAAGCCTTGATCTGCATCAAATAATGGATTTGTCTGAATTAGAGAAATATTACAAGATCATAGGGCAGATGTACACTGTGCACTTGCAGCCCCTGTCTACGGTACATTAACACACAGAACTTCACATAGGAAGAAATTTCTCCAAGATTCTTTGGAAAATGGATCTCTTGCACAACTCAGAGATAACATAAGTTGATTAAAGTGTGCAATCCCTCTTTGTGGTCACAATTAGCTGTAAGACACAAAATGAAAATGTCTGGCTAGCCTTGAGCAGGGAACCCAGAAGCAGTTCTTGAGGTCCGTCACAGTCACCTGACTGTCGTCTACCACATCTACTCTGAACTATTTGGTACCACCCTTGGTTCTAGAAATAAAAATTTAAAAATGGAGTGAAAATACTTGCACCCAAGGAGGCAGGGCTACAGTACACTTGGTGCTGTTGTTTTCCAAGCCCAGGAGACCAAGGGCAGGGTTGGAAGCCCGTGGTCTGAATGGGGTCAGATGCTACCTGGGTGAGTCAATGTTTAGCAACTACCTGTGTGCTTTCCTAAAGCTTAAACGCCCTTCAGGCTCCTTCTCTACAGCAGAGAACAAGGCCTATGTCAGGCTCTTGCAGCTAGAACACTAAGAGTTAAGAGTGTGCTTTCAGGATTGATGGCAGTGAATTATTTGGATAAAGAACACCATGTCCTTCAACTTATAAGTACTACTAGCAGTTAAAAGTGTCTGTAAGGGGTTCGTGTCCATGTGTGCATGTGTGTCCCGTGTCTTCTTCAGTCACCCTCTATGTTATATTGAAGCAGGGTCTCTCTCTGAGCCCACAGCTTGCTGCTGAGACTAGTCTGACTAATCGGACTTTTCTAGGGATTCCCTCTGTACCTTCTTGTGCTGGGATTAAAGGTGGGTAACCACACCACCTGGCTTTAATGTACATTCTGATGGTCTGAGCTCTAGTTCTCGCACTTAGGCAGCAAGCGTCTTATTTACTGAGCTGTCTCCCTAGCCCCCAGTTCTTGGCTTTCTTATGTCTTTAGTCCTGATGTCCTTCCCCACTTGCTGGTCCTGCCCTGTATAGAATTTTAGAAAACTCGCAGAGCTCTTAGCTATATCTCTAAAGTCCCCAGACACAAATACCCATCAGAGTATAAAAGAACACCCAGTTTCATTTGTCCACCGGCCAACAGAGATCCAGGGAACAATCTAAAAGACATGCTTACTTAAAACTTCTTTTTGATTTACAAAGGGGTTCTTTTCCTATCCTGTACACAGCATAATCATCAAGCCACGAAACTGGCATTGATGTGTTAGTGTAAGCATTAACTCTGCACGTCTACTAGGGCCTTGCTTCTTCTGGATCTAGTCCAGGACTCACATTATACCAGAGCTGTTCACTCTTCATAGTCTCCTGAGCTGTTGTAGTAAATCAGCCCTTCCTAGTCCTTCATAACACTGTGTGTGTGTGTGTGTGTGTGTGTGTGTGTGTGTGTGTGTGTGGTGTCGCTTCTCAGGATAAGTCCACCTTGTTTTTTGACACTTTGGGCTGGGTCTCACTAAGCTGGTTGCCTGGCCAGTGAGCCCCAGGGTCCTTTCGTCTCTGCTTCCCCAGTGCTGAGATCAGCAGTATACACCATTGTGCCTGGCTCAGTTTTTTAATGGATTTTTGAGATAAAACTGTGGTCCTCCGCTTGCACGGCAGGCACTTTTACCATCTGAGCCATCTTCCCAGACCTTAGTCCACTTATGGAAAGGACTGGTCACTTCCTTTGTAGACTGTCCTTCAAACTCTACTTGCCTGGAGATCTCTCATGGTTAGATGACAGTCTGGCATTTTTCCAACAGTGTCACAGGAGGGCCGAGCATCGCTGCCAGTCGGATCTAGGACCTTGATATAGACTCCGATCACCTGGTCAGTTGGATTTCTATATTGCAATGTTTCTCTTTCACTTTGTAATTATGAAGGACATGCTTAGATTCCGTGAAAGAAATACCCTGTTTCTCTTCTCAGGCCCACACAGATTTCCTTCTGTCCTTCTGTCATTTGATTGATAAGAAACACAGACCACTGTTCACCAGGGCTTACACCCTTGGCTTTCACCATCTTCTCCATCTACTTATTTGCTCAGTCCTTGTATGAACACACACTGGTTTCAGAATGCTAAACCACCCCTGTGAGACACTAGTTAGATTAAAGTTTCACATAGAAATTTTTATGGTTGTGAGTATCTAATCAAAGCACTGTTTTTGAAAAGTGACTGATGTCCATTCTTTTTTCCACCCTCTCTAGTGTGTGTTTAGATATCAGTTCATTTAAGTTCAGTTTTTAATGGCAATATCTTATTTTAAAGGTTTTCTATCATATCCTGTTTATTTGTTTATACATTTTGCATATGAAACCTAATTGAGGTTTGAAGAGTTAGAGCTCTGCAAAGATATGAGGTCATAGATCCTAGAGAAATTCCCAAGGTTGGCGCATCCCTTAGGTGTATTAGTCACTTGTCTGTTGTTGTGATAGAGCCACCACAACCAAGGCAGCTTATAAAAGGAAGGGTTTATTTGCACTTACTGTTTGCAGTTCCAGGGAACTTGAGTCTACCATGGCAAGGAGCTGGAACAGAAAGCTGTGGTTCACATCTTCAAGCAGGCACAGGAAACAGAGAGAGCAACTGCAGACTGGCAAGGCCTTTTGAACTCTTTAAGCCTGCCCCCAGTGATGTACTTCCTCCATCGTGGCAACACCTTCTAAGACCTCCCAAAACAGAGCTGCCAGCTGGGGACAATATGTCTGAATACTTGAAGCCTATGGGGGACATTCTCATTCAAACCACCATGCTAGGCTAAGATAATATCTTACTAACTTCAAAATAGGTATCCTTACTTTACAGACAAATATCCCAGACACCACTCAGATAAGAAGGTTCTTTTGCACCAGATGAAGAACAGCACAGAGTCCCACAACTGGACACACACAGACATGTTCTGTGAATTGCCCAAGCCTAAGCAACACATCTACCTTGCATCCTTTTTGAGTAAGGATCTTGCAACAGAGAACAAGGGGATAAGGAAGACATGAATTAACCTCTTAACTCTTGTTAAGGAAGCTCCTCCATGGAACAGGAGGTCAGACACTCAAAAGAGCATCAGTGGCCATGGGGATTAGGAGACCACAGAGTGTGGGTCCGTGGACAGGTTGCCTGTAATAAGTTTTAATCACTCAGGGCTCAGGAAACATTGCAGAAGAGGGGGCAGAAAGATTGTAAGAGCCGGAGAGGTGCAGGAAGTCCATATGGAAAGGAATCCCACAAGCTCCTGGGATCCTGTTCATATGAATCTACAGCATTGGTGTCAACAGGCACAAGTCCCATACAAGCTCAGCTAGAAAGAAAAAACAGAAAAGAACTGCAGAAATGGCTAGTAGAACCCTATCTTAGCCGAAGAAATATTGGCAGCTGATAATGGTTGAGCGAGGAGGAACTGGCCTTCTTTAAGAGAGGGACTCCAGATAAGCTGACTAGAGCTCAGAGGATGACCTGGCACTGAGGAACGGCTGGGGAGAGTAATTTGTCACAACAGACCCTAACACAAATGACAGAGTGTGTGGACTGGAGGGGAGGGGTTGTGGGAGGATGACAGAAGAGACGTGGGTATAAAGGCCATTAAGACTGATTGAAACATGATGTATGAAACACACAAAAATTCAGTAAAAAGTGTAGAGATTCTTTAATTGTCATTCCTTCCTTCCCACTCCTTCAACACCCATGCTCTGTGGGTAACCCCACTCCTGAGTGTCTGCTTCGTACTGTGAACAATTATAGCTTAAAACCGAACCTTCTACGAAGGCTGGATGACTGATTAGAACTTTAGTGATTGTGGAGAGTTTGGTATGCTGAAGGTCCAGGGGCTGATTACCATTTATCTAGGGCCATTTTTAGCCCTAACTAGCTTCTCCTTGCCCAGCTCTGTTACTGACATAACATCCTGTGACTAAAAGACAGAAGTTTTTGGAATGTATTAACTTAACAGAATACCAGCATCCACCAACTGAAAGGCCGAGTAACATTGGCCAGCATCTGAGGCCCATAGCTGAGGATTCTCTTTTTCTCTATCTGCCTCTTAATGTTTCCACCAATGTATTTGAACATTTTCTTGATTTATGACTTTTCTTTGTTCTAACAGTATAAAAACTTCATGAAACTGTTACCACACTGGAACATAGATTTTAGGGTAACCTGAATCTGTGGTCCTAGGGCCATGGTCACTCATATTTGACTGTAGAATAAACTATTTCTTATTCCCTATGAGGTAAGAGTTATGCTTTTGTGATCACAATACTTTCTGTATTTCTTTACACAAGTGAACAAATACATATGTAATCTATTCCATTTCTTTGTTTCTGCACATGAAGAATAACCTATTGTAGTCTTTTGTCTACTGTCACTTTAGGTTACAGTGTATCACTTGACATCACTTCAAAGACCTCCTGTTCCATTTTTAAATAACTTTTATTACCTTTGTTTATTTATTATATTATGTGTGCATTCCATGGCCCAGGTGTAATTAGAGGACATTGGTGGGAGTCATTTCTCCCATTCTAACATGTGAGTCCCTAGGATCAAATTCAGGTCATCAGTCTTGGCTGCAAGCTCTTTTACCCACTGAGCCATGTCATTGGCCCTTCATTGTCTTCTTGTAAGGATATAGAACTCTAATATGCATATTCAGCATAGTTTATTCAATGACTTTTCTATGTGAGGAAATTCTATTAGTTACTTTTTCCTATTGCCAAGATAAAATACCTGACAAAAGCGAAGTGAGGAAGGAAGGGGTTTATCTGGGCTTAGAGTTTGCAGGTAAAATGGCCGAGAAGGCATAGGATTAGGAGTGTGGTGTGCGGGGCAGCTGGACACATGGCGTCCAAAGTCAGGAAGCAGAGAGAAGAGAATACTGACGCTTGACTTGCTTTCTCCTTTGTATTCAGTCCAGGACCGAGGCATAAGCAATGGTGTCACATTCTGGGTCTATTCCCCTCTTCTGTTGATATCTTCTGAAAACGTCTTCCAAGACAGCTCCAGATGTGTGCTTCTCTGGTCGTTCTGAACCCTATTCAGTTGACATTGAAGATGGCGGTTGACTGAGATTGGGTTTGCAATGAGAAGTAGCCCAGCATTTTGCATTTAAAAACAACACTATTGAGGGGCTGGAGAGATGGTTCAGGGGTAAAGAGCACTCACTCCTCTTGCAGAAGACCCAGGTTCAATTCCCAGCACCCACATGGCAACTAACAACCACACATAACTCCAGTACCAGGGGATCGGACACCTTCTTCTGACCTCCACAGGCATTGCATGAATTGGGTGCACTCACACACATGCAGGCAATACCTTCATAAACATAAAATAACAATAAATAAATAAACCACTTTTGAACAAATGCACTCATTGTATTTCATATGGTTGAGGTGGGTTAGTCGTCGGGGTAGGTCCAGGCTGCTGGGATGCTAGGCAGAGCCCTTCCCCTCAGTGCCCCTTGTATTAGTCACTTTTCTGTTGCTGTGATAAAGCACCATGACCAAGGAACTTATAAAAGGAAGAGTTTATTTGAGCTTACAATTGACGGTTCCAGGGAATTAGAGTCCATTGTGGCGGGAAGCATGGCAGCTGGAGACTGGAGCAGCACGCTGAGGGTCACATCTCGCAAAGAGTGCAGGAAGCAGAGAGCCACTGTAGACCACGAGGCTTGTTAAGACTCACTAAGCCTGCCCCCAACAACACACTCCCTTCAGCATGGGCACACCTTCTAAGACCTCCAAAAACAGTGCCACCAACTGGAGACAAATGTCTGAACACCTAGAGCCTATGGGGGACACTCATTCAAACCACCACATTCCACTCCCTGGCCCCCATAGGCTCCTGACCATATAAAATGCAAAATGCATTCAGTCCAAACCCAAAATTCCCCATAGTCTCCACCAGTTTCAATGCCATTCAAAAGTCCGCAGTCCAAAGTCTCTTCTGAGACTCAGGCCAATCTCCGAACTGTAAACTCCTGTAAAATCAAAAGACAAATTACAAACTCCCAACATACAGTGGAACTGAATACACTTTCCCATTCCAAAAGGGAGGAATAGAGGCATGGTGAGGAAATACTGGACCAAAACAAGACCGAAAACCTGCAGGGCAAACACCAAGTCCACATGCTATTTCTGGGACTTGACTTGGTCCAAAGGGCTTAGACGGCTCAGCTCTTCCAGCTTTGCTTGCAACATACATCTCTTTCTTAGGCTGGTACTACTCCCTGTATGCAGCTCTCCTTGGCAAATATCTCACAGGTCTGGCATCTCAAATGTCTTCTTGGGGTCTCCGCTGCCAACCAGGCTTCACACTCACAGCTTCACGCAATGGCCCATCAGGGCCTACTTTATGCAGGGACACCCCTGCGGTGCTCTGCTTGACCTTGGCAGCTCTCTGAAACCGTGGAGGAAGAACTGATGACCCCTTCACTCTCGCAAACTTCATACCTCTAAAGCCAGCACCATGTGAATGAAATTGCTGAATCTGGCTGCAAGTTCGGGATGGAATCTCTCCTACTTTAACCACATTTGCAATTTTTCTCTGCCCTGGACTTGTTGGAGGATTAGCTGGGTGTGGTCTTGCCCTGAAGGTACTGATTCTTTTGTTTACTTGTAAATCTCCAGGCCTCTCCTTAATCACATTAGTCTCCTTATGAAAGGGAGCCTCTCCTTCACAAGGCTTGGCCACACCTTTAATCTTCCTAGTGTACTTTTCAGATCCAAACTGTACATTCTGCATTTCCTTCTGCCCCATCTGCTCTTTTTCACTGTAGATCTGTATAATATTCACCATTAAAAGCCATGCCACCATTTCTACATTAGGCTGTCTTGAAATATCCTCTGCCAAAGACATCAGTCCATTGCTTTTCAACTTAGCATCAGGCAAGCATCTGGGCTGTGGGCAAACTGCTGCCAGTCTCCTTATCAAAATATCCCAGTTGCTGCCTAAGTCTTTATTTTCCTCTGGAACCACATCTTTTGCAGCAATGCTTTCTTCCAGGCCTCCACTAGAATGGCCCTTTAAGCTCTGCTTACAGTAGTCAACAGCCTTTCTAGCCCAAAGTTCCAGTCTTCCACACTTCTCCAAACATCCACATGGTCAGGTTCTTCACAGCCAACACCCCACTTTCGGTACCAATAACTGTATTAGTCACTTTTCTGTTGCTGTGATGAAGCACCATGACCAAGGAACTTATAAAAGGAAGAGTTTATTTGAGCTTATGATTGACAGTTCCAGGTAATTAGAGTCCATTGTGGCGGGAGGCATGGCATCTGGAGACTGGAGCAGTACACCGAGGGTCACATCTCACAAAGAGCGCAGGAAGCAGAGAGAGCCATTGTAGACCACAAGGCTTATTAAGACTCACTAAGCCTGCCCCCAACAACGCACTTCCTCCAGCATGGCTACACCTTCTAAGACCTCCAAAAACAGTGCCACCAACTGAAGACAAATGTCTGAACACCTAGAGCCTATGGGGGACACTCATTCAAACCACCACACCCCTGCAACAGAATACGCTGTCCCTCTTCCTTTACAAGGCCCACAGGAGAGAAAAGACAATGCATTGAGATCTTAATGTGCACTTCATGGACTCAGAGTGACTTTGCAAACTTGTTTTCATATCTGAGGAAAACTTTAAAACCTTTGTCGTATCCTTTCATATTATAAAGGAACTTTAGCAAAACAATAGACCTGCTGAGAAAGCAGACTGAAGATGCTTAGGGAGAGTTGTAGATGAAGCATAGCTGTAGTCTCAGAACTTCCACTGGCCACTTCTGAGGTGAAAGACATCTCACTCTCAAAACAAGTCAATGACCTGCTTTTATGTCATGAATATTATTAGCCCTGGCCATACCATTTCGTACAGAACTGTGCACAAAACTGCACATTTGGGCTGAGCTGTGATCACTGCAGAAACTACAGTTCTTTGGTTTCCAGAACTAAAGTAATTTGTTCCTCTAGGTTCTTCCCTTTCCTGCCATACCAACCCTCAGGAAGTCTGATTGTGAGACATGCTTATTGGTTACTAGGGATTTATTAACGGAGCACTCATTGGCTATCCAAAGTAACAGCCAATTAATTGCAGGCCAGAAAAGGAAACTTCTCAGCATGCTTCTCCCTCTTTTCCGCTATAGGTTTCGGCCTATTAACAGGGACCTCCTCTTTGCCCCATGGGCCTGATCTCTCCCAGAGCCCTGCCATGCTGCTGTCTATTGCATTAGTATCTCTTCTAATGAATCGCATAAAAATGGACGTTCTAGCCTCCTTGAAGCTTTCAAGTTTATTTATCCAATAAAGGCAGTAATACCCCCAGGCTTAGTTAGCAAGTACCTCATCTCAGGCTTCCCAAGGTCTGATCTGCCTCCTGCCATGCGTCTCCCCATGGAGTAAGGGTTCCATGAAACCAAGAGAGCAAGCCACTCCGAGTGGGAAAGCCCCTCTAGCCTGTGCAGGGGTTGAACAGGGCCAGTTCTGACCCTGTCCAGCTCCTATGATGATGCGTCAGCTACCATGGCCTGGTGAGCCTGTTCTCCGAGTCTGCCCTCTCACACATAAGTCATCTGAGGCCCCATGGAGAGTCACAGAGCCTTTTGGGAGATCGAGTGCAGTCTGTGCTGAAAAGCACAGGCATGCAGTGATATTTCCACCGATAAAGATGTCTCTGCTGTGTGGGATGGGGTTTTGCCTGGGTGAGGATGGAGGCTGGATGAAGCTGATGTTAAGGAACTTACTGTGATCAAACCCTGCAAGCCTTAACAATCTAGGCTCAGCCACCAGTCCTTGTAGGCTAATTAAAGAGACATGTTGTAGGGGAAAGCAGAAAAAGTAGATTTTCTCACTGTGGCCACTGGAAAGAAGAACAAGGAGTCCCAGTCACCACTCTCCAGCCTGCCCAGGTCAGTCTTAGACATCTGGACTTGAGATTAGGTTTAAACAGAAGGCTAGAGATATGTACAGTCTACGTAGTCCTGATTAGGATATGGCCCCACCCACCACAGACACATCTTTTTCTCTTATGTAAGATGGTCTGATGAGTTATAGCTCTCTTTCCAGGAGGAAGACTTCTACTCTGGCTGGCTGAGCTTTAAGGCTTCCTCTTCTTCCAGTTTGAGATTCCTGGGGAAATTCCAATTCCTTGGAACCCATTGTTTCAAGAGTCTGAGAGCCAAAGGGCATGCACATGCCACATTTTGTTCATCCATCCATAGACTGATGGGCTTTTGGATTGTTTTCAACCTTTTTGGCATTATAAACAATACTGCAGTGAACATTTGTGACCTCGTTTTTATGAGGACATCTGTTTTTATTTTTCTTGGATATAATCCATATCATGGAATTCATGAATTGTAAGGGTTCTATCATATATAAAAACACAAAAATGGACTCTATATCAACCTTAATGTTTAAATCCATTAGGTCAAAAGCATACCAGTGCTGAAATAAAAATTTTACATATCTAATTGCTTTAGTTTTCACCTGTGTATTTGTGGCATATATATATATATATATATATATATCNCTCTCTCTCTTCTGTGTATTTGGATCTCTCTCTCTGCCTCTGTCTCTCTCCTCTCTCTCTGCCTCTGTCTCTATCTCTCTGCCTCTCTGTCTCTCTTTCTCTCTCTCTCTCTCTCTCTCTGTGTGTGTGTGTGTGTGTGTGTGTGTGTGTGTGTAAATGGCACAGCAAGCCTGCAGGCATCAGAAAACAACTTTCAGGAGTGAGTTCTCTCCATCTACCATGTGAGTCCACAAGTTGAACTCAGGTTGACATTTTTGGCAGGAATCCCCCTGTTAACACTGAGCCATCTTCACAGCCCTCACTACCTTATAATGTGCCTATTCACCACTTAATTGTCCTCTTTGGATAGAGGTCTACGTCCTTTGCCTGTTTAACACTAAGTTCTGTTTCTTCTAATTATTGAGCTGCATATCTCATCCTTGATATACTCTAGATACAAGCACCTTGTCAGCTCTCTGCAGTGCATTGGCTTTCCATTTTGATGATTTGTTTCTTTATTTACTTAACTACTTATTTAGCTCTTTTCCACTTCGCTGTCTGATCTCAGAAACCTTTGCTGAACTCAAGGTCATGATGGTGTGTTCCACTCTTTTCCACTGAGAGGTTCATAGTCTTATTCCTTACACATAGTTCTGTGATCCATTTTGTGTTTAAATTGTTAGAAATCAACTCCAAGCTCTAAGGAGCCCATCAATACTGTATAAAGAGCACACACACGAAGCAAAAGTAACCAGACAAGGTGGAGCTACTTTTGTAAAAGGGTGCCTTGAATGGTCAGTCCAGTGAATATACCCTGGACTCAGAAGCTAGGGAGCTTTCATCCCTAATGCAGGAGAACTCTGTGTTTGTCTCATTGGCTGGGGTAAGACCTCATAGTCAACTAGCTTACATGAATCACCAGGAGGGAGAAGAGCTCCCCTATCCCAAGCATTAGGCTCAGGACTGCATCAGGGCCTTTCCTTAAAGGAAAGGCTTACAGGATGTGGTGAGATTAAAAGATTAGATTAGAATCAATCCACATAGACTGAGATCCAAGTTTTACATGGTTTGTAAGCAAAGACGAATATCTAATATTTCTTATAATAAGGTGTGACGTAAGGTAGAAACTCAAAGTCATCGTCGTGTGTGTGTGTGTGTGTGTGTGTGTGTGTGTGTGTGTGCGTTGAACACACAGTTGGGGCACGCACATGCCTGGTCTCTTGCTCCGTCATTCATTCCTTCTTATAACAATTAATTGAGACAAGGTCTCTCCCGTGAGTCCCCTACCCCCAGTTTCTCCTATTGGAGCTTGAGTGACAGGTGGCAACCCCCCCCCCCCCGAATCCTCCTGTCCTGTCCTGTGAGTCCCCTCCCCTCCAGTTTCTCCCACTGCCAGTATGGCAATTATGGGCACAGACAACCACTCCCAGCTTCTCTTTTGGGGCTTTTTGAGACAAGATCCCCCTGTAGCCCCAGCTGGCCTGGAATTTACTGTGTAGACCAGGCTGGCCTTGAACTCACAGAGATCCACCTGCCTTTAATCCCAAGTGCTGGGTTAAAGATGTGTGCCACCAAGCAGGACACTTGTGGCTTTTTATGAGTGCTTAAGATTCAAACTCAGGTCCTTGTGCTTCTGCAGCAAGCATGCTTACCCACTGAGCCGTCGCCCAACCCTGGAATGTGTGTTTCTTTTTTTAAAGAAATAGAGAGAGTAGTTTTCCCAGTTGTATTTACTGAAAAGACCGTTCTTTCTTTAGTAAATGACCCAACCAAGGCTGCTGAAAATCAATTTCCCACAAATGCGCACGTTCAACTGGGGCCTGGGGTCCTCAGCGTCGCCTTGTCTGCTTCTCCTTCTTCCACGTTCTCCTAGTTCTGAATGTGGTATTCTTGTGGGTGTTGTGAAGCCTCCAATTTTGTGCTTTTCCAAAGTTATTTGACTTTTCTGGTTCCTCTTGATTTCATGTGAACTTTAGGATTAGCTTGTGTACATCTAAAAACATCAAGATGGGATTTTGATAGCAGCTGCCTTGAATATGTAGATCAACTTAGATGGTATAGAAGAGAGCAGGAAGCAGACTTTAACATGACTTTGGGGATGAAGTAATTAAACCATACAAAGGCTGACCAGGGATGTGATTCTTGGCTAAGGATACATTTTTCCCTCTGCAATCAGGGGAGTCATGCTAGGAACATCTTATGGCAGCTCATTAAAAATTTAGTGCCAGATGAATCTCATGTGGAAAATTTTGATGGCTTCTTTAGGGTCAGGAAAGATTTTGAAGCTTAAGAAATAGGTTGTACAAGGTTTTCCGATACTGAATAATTGACCTGACTAAAGGCCTTTCCACTTTCCTGTGAATTATATCCAAATACAGAGAATCCCTGCTCTGTGAAGTTTTCTGAAGTCTGTATTTTGAACCTGGATTTGATTATAATTGTACTTTGGAATTTGGAGTCCTAGGTCAAGTTCATCACAGTATATAAGATAATTTATCAGTGAAAAATGGGGCCTTTATTCTATAAGACATTTTTTATTGTCTTGGGAAAGTCTCAATAACTTCTGTAAAATTAAGGGCCAATAAGATTGTAAAAGCTCTGTGGCTGGATTAGCTGTACTTTTGAAATCAAATTTTCTCTTAGGCAGAGGAAAAAATATACTGTAAGAAGCTGAGAAGTGGCTCAGAATTTGACATAAGGAAAGAACTAGAAGGTAACACAGTCTCGGGGGGAAAAGCCCCCGATTCTTGCAGACAGATCCAGAACAACAGAGAAGAAACAGAGAGAAGGAAAGCAGGCTAAGAAGGGAGACACATTGCCCCTCTTCTCATAGGGGACCTGCTCAGAGGCGAACTGAATACCATAGGCATTTCCCAGGAACCGGTGGGGAAGATCTGTGATTCAGCCGCCAGTGGAGTGGCAGAAATTACACGGGGCCTGAAAAATGGAAAGGTGAAGGGGTGTAAGCCAACGGGCCTGCAACTGAAGATGCAGGCTGACAGGAACACTGGAAGCATGCACTTGGGAAGGTCTGTCCTTCGCAGGTGACTGTCACTGGACCACACATGGACCACGGAGAAAGTCTCCTTTGGATACAGCATTCATAAACTTAGAGAGGATGAGAGCAGAGCCTGGGCAGCAAACTGAACAGAAAATGCCTTGGTTAGAATTCCGGTTGATTTGCCCAAAGAGAGAAAAGTGTCAGACTGCAGGCAGGGCCAACTCAGAGAGCTGCTGTGAGGCCAGACAGTTGTGATCTCCTTGCAATTTTGTTTATTTAGGAACTGATGATCAAACCCATGGCTTCATGTAGCCTAGGCAAGTCATAGAAACTCAGTGGATCCCAGATGAGTAGAAACGAAGGCTGTTCCTCAGCGTCAACATGTGCTTGACCTGAACCTTCCATTAAACATTTATTTACAGTGCTGTTTCAAAAGACAAGAGTCATTTAAATTCTACCCCAATAAAGAAGGAGACATGTATTAGTGCATAGTCATCCTGGTAAATAGTCACCTCCTCACGGACGTTGGAAGCATAATATCATAATTAACCTCATGACTTCATTTGAGTTTATTATTTTTGTTCATTTTATTCTAAGACAAAGTCTCATGTATCCCAGGCTAACCTAGAACTATGTACCTGAGGAAGGCCTTGAGCTTCTGAACTTGCTGCTGTTATCCCTGAATCCAAGGCCCTTGCAGACCACCAGGAGACGAGACACTGATGCAAAGACAGAGAATCTTTTTATTAGCTAGCTTTAAAGCCAGGGCTATTCCCGTACCTGGGGCAGCAGGACTGGGGAGAGCCCAAGGCTCCTACAAGCACTCAATTTAAAGGGAAAGATCGCAAGCAGGGGGGTTTCCAAGCCTTGGCATTACAGGATTGGAGGGCTTGCATAACTCAGCAAAACATGCACGGGTGTAGGCTGTGAGTTTGGAGGGCTTGTAAGAGCCCTGAGGGTTGGGGGTTTAGGGGGACAGGATTCATGGCATGTTTCCCAGTATTGTTGGGTTGTCAGAGATATGTGGTTCCTGGGATTGTTGGGTTGTCAAAGACATATAGTTCTTGGGAATGTTGGGTTATGAGAACATACTTACCTGGGCTTTGCATTGATTACTTGCAACAGTTATTTCAAAAAACATGTCTATCCTGATCCCTACACAGTCTTCCTGCAGCTTGTGGGAAGATGCTTATCTGGTCCCTGTAACAGTTATCTCAAAAGCCTGATCCTTACACAGTCTTCCTGCAGCTTGTGGGAAGATGCTTATCTGGTCCCTGTAACAGTTATCTCAAAAGCCTGATCCTTACACAGTCTTCCTGCAGCTTGTGGGAAGATGGTTATCTGGTCCCCATAACAGTTATCTCAAAAGCCTGATCCTTACACAGTCTTCCTGCAGAACTTTTATGGTAGGTGGCAGTTCTCCCTTTTGTCTAGGATGGAGACTTTGGTATGGTCAGCATAACAGGTTTTTGTTTTTAACTAGTTGCCCTTCACTGCCTCTTCCTCCCGAGTGTTAAGGTGGCAGGCACACACCACCATGTCCTGTGGTGCCAACGGCTCCTACATGTTAGGCAAGCACTCTACTGAGCTAGAGCCCTAACATGTTCTTTTGAATTTCAATTCATAAATTGTACATCAAAATGAATAATCTAATTAGTATCTTGTAAATAATTATACAAGAGTAATTTCTATTTATATTTACTTATTACTGTTCTTTAAAATACCACTATATGCTGTGGTTTTTGCTAGTAGCAACATATGTAGACTGTGAACTATATTGGTTTATTAGAAAGAATGATTTGGGCTAAAGCATAGAAGACCACAGTGTGGCCACTTTCAATATGAAGGATGTGATGATTTCCAATAGGGAATCTATGGGTAGGAAAGACCTCGGTGTGATTCAGCAGCTCAGTTATTCAACCGAGAGCTTAGCTTCTTCCCTCCTTTCTGGTCTTCCATCATGGCAGGCTTACATTGTCATAGATCAGTAGAGCTTGAAGCCTCTCTTTATAAATGATTTTTATGTATTCTTCTTATTTTATATGTATGAGTGTATTGCCTGCATGTGTGTAAACGTGCCTGTGTGGTATGACACCCACAGAGTGCACCTACATGTTGTGTAATGCTTCTTTATTAGTAGTTGATTATCTGAATAAGAAGCTTTCTTCATTAGTCATTTTATTCCATGACTGAGCCAAAATATGTGAGATAACCAACTGTTAATAAGGACAAAAGGTTTGCATTGGCTTCTGGCTTCAGAGGTTTTAGTCCGTGGTCACTTAGTGGTCCTCTCACTGTGAGACTCTAGTGGCATACTCTATCATGGTGGGGTCACAAGATGCTCATCTGTGGGGGCTGAGAAGCAAAGGAGACAGGGGTCCAAGGCCACACTCCTGGTTACCTAACCTCCTTTCTCTAGTCCCACTGCGTAAATGTCCCTCCTGATAGTGCCACAGGCTGGTGACCAAGTCTTTATCACATGGGCCTTTGGAATCACCGCAAAACCAGAGAAGGAAGGTTAATGCTTATTGAGAAGGCTACCAATGGAATGCTTGCTGTTCATTTGAGAACACAGGACGTGTGAGAAGTTTGGAACTGGGTTCTCAGAGGGCCGTCTCAGTTCCTCCAAAGATGGCATGGGCTATTGAAGGTGCAGAGGAGTGCATGGCCCCAGATGTGTGAGAAAAGATGAGCTGGCTCAGATGAAGACAGGGAACAATCAGTTAGGCTTGGAGAACATCACCTTTTTGAGAATTTAATGTACTTATTGCGTGAGCTATTTTACTTAAGCACTGTTATGGCTATGTTATGTTATGTTATGTTATGTTATGTTATGTTATGTTATGTTATGTTATGTTATGTTATGTTGTGTTGTGTTATGTTTTGTTGTGTTATGTTATGTTGATATGTTATGAAATGTTGTATTAAATGCTTGGTCCCCAGATGGAAGGTTCTGGAAACATTAAGACATGGGACCTAGGAAAAGGAAGTAGATCAATGGAGCTGGGGAGGGCAGGCTCTCGGGGTACATTGTCCCTGGCTCCTTCCTGTCTGCCTTCTCTGCTCCCTCTGTCATGATGTCAGCTCTTCCTCAGTATTCTCCTTCTGTGATGGCCTAAGCCCTCTGGAGCCATGAACGCACCATTCTTAGCTCAGATTTTCTCTGTATTTTGTCACAGCCATGGTAAAGTGATGAATTCAGGGATTACTTTTGTTTTTTTGTCTTTTTGAGACAGGGTCTTCCTGTAGGCCTAGCTATCCTCGAACTCCCTATGTAGATCAGGCTGGCCTTGAGCTCACAGAGATCCACCTGCCTCTGCCTCCCAAGTGCTGGGATTACAGGCATGTGCCACCATGCCTGGCTTTTTTCTTTTATAAAAATAATAACATAGCCGGGTGTGGTGGTACACGCCTTTAATCCCAGTACTTGAGAGGCAGAGGCAGGCAGATCTCTGTGAGTTCAAGGCCAGCCTGGTCTATAGAGCAAACTCCAGCCCAGCTGGGACTAAAGAGAGACTCTGTCTCAAAAATACAAATACAAAAACAAAATGAAACAAAACAAAACCATGAGGCTTCTATTTCAGAAGTTTTTTTTTTTTTTTTTTTTTTTTTTTATGTTTAGAAACTTTATGTCAGGAGTTAGTGTCTTCTAATTACTTGGATCATCTTCTGTGTATGGCCTTACTCAGTCAACAATATGGGACACTAAGGTGGAACTAGGTTATGGACTGTTCCTGTCTACACAGCATGGTCTCCAGGGGAGCTCATTCTCTCCTATGTGGCACATTGGTGGAACGGTACTGAGCTATAGCACTGCCCCAGGAGAGGCACACATGGTGGAACAGTACTGAGCTATAGCACTGCCCCAGGAGAGGCGCACATGGTAGAACAGTACTGAGCTATAGCACTGCCCCAGGAGAGGCGCGCATGGTGGAACAGTACTGAGCTATAGCACTGCCCCAGGAGAGGCACACATGGTGGAACAGTACTGAGCTATAGCACTGCCCCAGGAGAGGAGCACATGGTGGAACGGTATTGACTATAGCACTGCCCCAGGAGAGGCAAACATGGTGGAACGGTACTGACTATATAGCACTGCCCCAGGAGAGGCGCACATGGTGGAACAGTACTGAGCTATAGCACTGCCCCAGGAGAGGCGCACATGGAACTTCATGAGCCACAACTCCTGAAAATGAGGGAGGAACCTGAGACTCCTTCCTTGAGGGCAGCCGCCTCCAAGTTGGCAGCAGGCCGTGGCTTTTGTGTGGACTAGTGTCCACCGGCCCTGATGTTAGGGACACACATTTCTGTTCCTATACTGCATGGCTGCTTTTCTTGTTCCACCTCTTCCTTCCTAACAGCAGCAAATTTGCTCAGAGTTGTGGACGATGGGTTCACATCAGCACAGCTCACTTAGGTCAGAAAATTCCCTGTGATAGCTGTGCTCTTATTGTAGTGTTTTTTCTTCTTTTCTTTTTACCAGTCCTGGTCTAGACCTACTAGATATCAGCAGCACACACATACCCAGTCAGAATGATCAAGTACATCTGTGACATCTCCCCATCTCCTTAGGGATAAGCTCAGTTTTGATAGAGAACACTGAGTGAAGGTTTTTGTCCGTGTCTATCTTCTGCTCTGCGTGTTTAGATAGTGAAGACCTAGATTGACAGCCACTGGTAAGTTATAATAGAAGAAAATGAAATCCTTTCCGACATGGATATAGATGATAAACAAAAAAAAGTGCTAGAAAGAGTGCATGGAAGGTTTTATGTCCGGACCAGAGTTGACATACTTTTTGTCCTATTCCAGTGGCCAGCATGCTTTCTATGGTTATCCCTATTTGCAAAGGTGACTGGGAAATCTAGAATATAATAGGTATATGAAGATGAGAAAATGAGTTTTATTAATGTTATGGGCTGAATAGTATCTCCAGAAGATACATATAAATTCTAATCCCAGAGTCTCACAATGTGATCGTATTTGAGTGTCATTCACGACAGATGTAATTAGTTTTGAGACCATCTTAGAGTAGGGCTGAACTTCCATCCCATATAGCTTCAAAGAAGAGGAGGCACTTAGGGAGGTGACCCTGTGAGGACAGAGATTGGAGAATGCTTCCACAAGCATCTGTCAAAGAAACGTCTGAAGCTGGAGAAGACAAGCATGGATTAACTGCCACTTACAGGTTACAGAGAGAACACAGGCTGCTGCCATTTTGGTTTCAGACTCTCAATCTCCAGAAGAGGGAGATAGTAAGTTTCCATTATTAGCCACCTTGCTTGGTGGTTATTTGTGATTGCCACCATAGAGATCTGATGCAATGAGTGTTTGCAGATATTGGTGATGATGTTTTTCACTTTTCTTTGTCAAGATGCTCCATGAATTCCTGAACGCAGTTGACAGCATAGACACAACAGTGGAAGTAGTTAGGAGGATTTCCCAGAACATCACTGCAGGGGAGCCCTGTAATCCCACTTCCAGGCAAATGTAGGGCCCAACTCAGCCTCTTGCTTCACTCGGGGGTTACAGGCCCTGTCAAGCTAGATGCAGACACTCAAAGAGGGAGATTCAAGTGTCTGTGGAATAGTCTCATTCTTGCCAGCCAGTTAGTTAGGATGCAGCTACTTTAAGGGAACCTGAGACCTGAGTGAAGACTCACATGGGATGTAGCTACATTCCAAGTTCATGGACATAAAGAATTGTATAGCATTTTAAACCCAGTGGTTATAATCTCTGCATAAACTAACCACACACTTGATAAGGCAAACAGACACAATAAAACCTCCACGCAACCTTGTAATGTCCTCATGAGAGCCACTGCTCATAAGTTTCACAATAGTGAGTGAGTCACACACGCGCCCCTTGCTTCAGAAGCCTGCTGTGAAACCCATTCGAAAGATAAATTCTTGTTCACATGGGAATAAAAATAATTATCCAAATATCAAAAAGCAAACGCCAGCTAGGTTTTCAGAACAACTGCTTGTATTACTGTCTTTTGAGGAAAGCTAACAGTAGGTTGCTACAAACATTGAGAAAGGCATATTATCTCCTTATTATGTTCATGATTTAATGAGATCCTTGCCAAATGGAGAATTCTCATGCCATTTACTGACTACTGAATACTGTTCTGTATCAACCAGGAGTGATTCCTAAGTTGGTGTTTCCTGTAGAATAACTTTCAACAAATTGACATTTCTGATGAAGATATTATTTTTGAGGAGACTAAATTCAATGGCTTCCCCATGAGAAATATTAAATTACTGGTGCAATGCATTTAGCCCTTAATTATTTTCTGTGTAGAATTTTCTACACGGAAAGCAAAAATCACTTTTGGTTACCAATTTTTTATGATGTCAATGGTTTATTTCTTATCTATTTTAGTTTTGAGAATTTCATACACGAGTATTGAATTTCATGATTTCTATCCCTCCCAGCCTCCCCGCAACATCCCCTCACTCCCATTTTTCCTTTCAATTTCTTGTACCGATCTTTGAATACACACACACACACACACACACACACACACACATATATATATATATATATATTCACACACACACATATATATTCACACACACACACACACACATATATATATATATATATATATATATATATATATATATATATATCTTGCAGGGTCAGTTTATTTATTGGTGTTCATATGCACTTGTGTTTAGGGCTGCCTACTTGGGATTAGATAACTTCTCAGAAAACTAGTCTTTAGAAATAACTAATTTTCCCTCCCTCAGCATACATTAATTGGCAGTAATTTTTCCTGGTGTGCAACCCTGTGAAATTTTCCCATCCTCCTTTGCATGTCAGCTGATCTCGTCATTATGTAGAGCTCATTAAGCTACCATAATCTGGAGGTTTGGGTGTCTAGAATGCATTCATTAGCAACAGGTGCCTTGTCCCTCTGGCTTCTACCTTCTTTCTGTTCCATCTTCTGTGATGAGCCCTGAGCCCTTGGTGTAGATATGTGGCTCAGGTCTGCCCTTTAAGTCATTTATTCCCTGGGCTTGATCTTTCAGTCACTTACTCTCTTTGCTTGTGGTACTTTGGAAGAGTCTCCATTAGTTGCAAAAAGTTGTTCTCTGCAAAAAGTTGCTTCTTTGATGAGTAGTGAGAGGTACTACACCTTTATATAAATTTATTATAATCTGTAACATGGGATCTACGTTTTATATTAAAGGTCTTATAGAGCTGGAAAGGTGGCTCACAGAAAGAGTTTCCTGTTCTTGCCAATGAACTGAGTTTGGTTCCAGTACTGAAGTCATTTGGCTCACAACCGCCTGTAACTTGAGCTCCATAGCATACAGTGCCCTCTTCAGGCCTCTCTGGGTAAATGCAAAGGTTAGTAAGATTTTGACACATATTGCTCAAATTGCATCACCACTCTGCAGGGTTCTAGATTCCGTAGAAACCAACCTATCTCTGTTGTACTTTCTTTGTCCTGAACACATCATGATTGAGTAAAGGTGTTTATTACTGACAACGCATAGAAATGACAGAAGTTTTGAGTTGGGGTATCCTTTGACAGTCTTCTGGTGTACACTGATCATTTTAGCAAGAGGAACTTAGAGCTGAGGCTGACAGTCCCAGCTCACATGTTCCACCTCATGCATTCCCTGGCAATCGGTCTAACAAGGAGCATAGAACACAGCTTTGTAGGTGAATGTGGTCTGAGTCTAGGTATGCATGGGACCTCCCTAGCTGTGCCCACAGATGGGTAGGTGATGATGCATAGGTCTGGGATTGGACCCCATGAGGTGAGGTCACACTGCCTATATAATGATCTGTAACATTTGAATAAAGTACCATTCTGTATTTGGATTCAGACCTTACCCTGTGTCTCCATGCTATGCTTTCCTGCGTGTGCTTTCTGCGTGACCCACCATGGAAATAAATGGGCCGAACCCCAGAGCCTGGTGCTGCATGTCTGCAGTCCCATTACTTGGGGGGTAGAGGTAGGAAAATCCAAAGTTCAAGGTCATCTTTGACTATATAGTGAGTTTGAGGTCAGTCTTGGCTACATGAAACACACTTCCAAATAAAAGACCATAAAGCTTGCCTAAAATGCATTCCAACACAGTGGTCTCTGTAGCCATTGTCCATTGAAAGTGCTCTACTGTGTATCTCATCTGAATTCTTCCCATGGACATTACAAAGACCAGGGCGTGAGGGGAGTCTACATAGAGATCTTAGTGACAGTTGTTCTCTTTTTCTTCCTTTCTTTCCTCCTTTCTTTCTTTCTTTCTTTCTTTCTTTCTTTCTCTCTCTCTTTCTTTCTTTCTTTATTCTTAATGTTTTATTTTTGTTTTCTCTGTGTGTGAATGTATTGCCTGCAAGAGTATAAGTGCACTCATGTTGTGCAGTGTCTGTAGAGGTAAGAAGAAGGCATCAGATCCCCTGGAACTGGAGTTATAGTTGGTTGTTAGCCACCATGTAGATGCTGGGAATCTAACCAGGGTCCTCTGCAAGAGCAGCCAGTGCTCTTAACCATTGTGCCCTCTCTCCAGTCCCCAGTTGTCCATTTTCTATTGCTAAAACAAAGTACCAAGACTGAATACTTCAGAAAGAAAAGAATCTGTTTAGCTGCAGTTCTTGAAGTTTGTGCACCTGACACTGACCTTTGCTTAGCTCTGGTGAGGGCCTCATGCAGATGGTATTCATGATGGTTGGTGTGTAGACATCACACGGTGAGATTGGAAGCCAGAGAGATTTAGGAGCTTGAATCCATCTTCTCATAACAACCCACTCTGGAAGCTCACTGGGGTCCTATGAACATTACAGTAATCTCAGAATGAAGTGCTGCTAATAGCTTAATTAACTTCAACTCACTCTAAATCTGAATGCTGGGTTCCAGGGAGGCAGTGTACACTTGGGGTTGATGGTGACATGCAGGGATGAAGATGAAGTCCATACAGAGGCTGGGGAGAGAGCTCAGTCAGTAAAGTTTTTCCCACAAGAATGATGAACTGAATTTGATCCTCAACACCATGTAAAGATCCCAGAGTGGTGGCATGTCTTTATAATCCCAGCCCTGAGGAAGCAGAAGCAGGAGGATCCGTGGCCAGCCAGCCTATTTTACTTGATGAGCCCCAGCTCTTTTCTCCTTTTGGTGCTTCAGATCTCCCCTCAAAACGAACCTAACAGAGGGGAGAAGGCAAAAAAAGTGAAATGCAACCCTGAAGGATTAGAGCCTGTGTGGAGGCCCCGCTCCCCTCCCCCTCTCCCCTCCCTTCCCCTCTCCTCCCCTCCCCTCCCCTCTCTCTCTTGAGGAGGGTTCTTATATAATGCCTGCCACTTCCCACCTCTCTATTTAGCTGAGGATTGCACTGAATTTCTGATCCTCCTACCTATGACTCCCAAGTGCTGGCATCGCAAGCACACACCCCTGTACCCAGGCTCCTCACAGTGTCAATCAAGTTGACAGTGAAGATCAACCATTACTATTTCTCAGGATGGACGTAAGAATTGAGTTTTATAAAATTTATTATTGGGGTTAGAGAGATAGCTCTGGAGTTAAGAGCACCTGCTGCTCTTTCAGAGGACCTGGGTTCAGTTCCCAGTACCCTGTAGAGCCTGTAACTCCAGTTCTAGGGGATCTGATACCCTCTTCTGGCCTCTGCATTGTATGTCTGCATAAATATTTAAAAAAATTCTTCAAATAGGCAGCAGTGTGATCTAATACTTTTACAAAATCATATACAGCTATTAAATATCAGTAAGTTTTCTCCTTTGGTCAAGATTTAAACATAAAGTTAAGGATCAGCCCAAATACTGAAAATGTTCCAACTATTGAAGAGCTAAAAAGGACCTAGTTCCCCTGTGTTCCAAAGCCCAGGCCACTTTTAGCTGAACAGTCTTACAATGAAGATAACATTTTTTTCTGCCTGCAAAAAGGACTTCTTTCCTTTTGAAAAAAAAAAAAAGACATTTGAAGGATCCTTTCCATTATGTTAAATAAAAGCCTCTGAAGTAGGGACAACAGAGCCAGAAAGCTTCGAGTCCAGGATCCTAAGAAGAAAGCAAGATCCAAGGTGAGAGGCGTCTGTGGTTGCCTCCCTTAGCAGGAAGCTATGCACAGCCACAACCTCTCCTTTGTTATCATGGTATCTTTTCTTAAAACTAAGCAGGTCTTTCTGAAAGCAATTCGAAATTCTCAGGACGTTTGATATTTTCAGCCAATGCTCTATTTAATTGGTGCTAGATGGAAAACCATTAAAAATCCCAAATAACTAAAACCTCAAGTCAGACAAAATGAAAAAGCAATGCTCAAAAATAGTCCTGGGTCTCACAGTGTGTCCTCCCTGAAAATCAGCTCAGGACTCCCACTGCGGTCTCACAGGATGACCCCTGTTCTTCGTACCAGATTGGGCCCCACGTAGGTTTGTGCTGTGGTTCGAATGTGTCTCCAGGTTCAATGTCCTGTGCTAATGGTACTTAGGATCTTCGAGAGTTGGTTCAGAGTTCTGAAGTGTGATCATCCATTAGTTCATAGATGGATGGATTATGCCTTCCTAGGTGATTATAAGAATGACTGTGTTCGTCTAGAGGTTTATTTATTTACTCTCTCTGTATACGTGCTTGCCGCATGAGTCTTCGTGCACAATATTCCCACAGGAGCTTTGGAAGGCTAGAAGAGGGCATTCGATCATCTGGAACTGGAGTTACAAGGCAGTCATGAGCCACCATACAGGTGCTGGGAAGTGAACTCAGACCCTCTGCGAGAGCAGCAAGCTATCCTAAGCACTGAGCGATGTCTCCAGCCCAAGCCTTGCTCTGTCCTGTGCTGTCCTGCCCAAGCTGTCTTAGATGCTGCTCCTTGACCTTAGACTTACCAGCTTCCAAACACTGTAAGCTACAAATTAATTATCTTGAGAAATCATTCAGGGTTAGGTATTCTGTGATAGTAACAGTAAATGGACCCAAACAACGTGAACAATGAGGCAAGAAGATACCTGGTGGGAGAACTCTGGCAGCAGTATAAATTATATAACAGAGGAGCTGAAAAACCACTGTGGATTCCTTTCTTTGAGATTTTTCAATATGATTCCAAGAGTGGAACCCTGAGGTTGGAACAGCGCCACCTGCAGGAACAAAGAGGAGAGTTTCAGAGATGAGTACTAAGGGGGCCAGGTTGCTAAGTAACGGCGTCTGCCCGATTCTGTTTAGTGTCTCTGTTGCATGACACTAATTATCCCAGCTGGTAAGAACATCCCTTCTTTTACTCCCTTAGACCTGTATATATTAACTCTATAAATTTAAATTTAAACTCTTTAAATTTAGGGAAGCTGGAGAGATGCTCAGAGGTTAAGAGCACTGGCTGTTCTTGCAGAGGACCCAGGCTCGATTCCCATCATTATAGGAAGCAGGTGAACTTACACACATGCAGGCAATACACTCATACACATAAAATAAAAAAAAATAGTAAGAGAAATTGGAGTCAGGAAAACAATAAGCCACTGTATCAGTTCCTTTTTCTGTTGGGGATGGTCAGTTTTAAACTTCAACTTGGTGCAACCTAGAGTTGCCTCTGTTAGTGAAGAATTACCTAGATTGGGTTGGCCTGTGGGCAGGTCTGTGTGTGGGAATAATAAAGTGATGAGCTGAGCCCTGAGCTGAACTGTGTAAGAGAGGAATTGGCTAGTGGAGAGCACTAGCAGGGGAAGGCGAGGGAGGATCCACTGTCTATTCTCTGATCTTCACTGTGGACATGAGGCTGTAAGTTCCTGCTGAGACCTCCATGCAGTAAGGGGCAGCAACCTGACACTGTTAGCCAAATGCATCTTTTCCTCCCTTAACTTGCTTTTGGTGAGGTGCAACAAAAACGAAACTAGGACAGTGTCCCTAATACCAGACTAGGCTAACTCCTGAACAAGACACTGCTCATGGGAGGAAGGGTTTCTTTTGGCTTGTGGTTTGGTGGTTGAGTCTAGGACAGGAAGCCAAGTGTGGTGACGGGAATGGCTTAAGTCTGTGGTGTGAGGATCGTGAGGCTGTCCATTCATATCACAATATCACATCGCCTCAGACCAGGAAGCAGAGGCAGGACAGGAAGTTGGGCTGGGCTATATATCGCAAAACCTGCTCCCCAGAGACCCGTGTTCTCCAGCTGGGCTCCACCTCTCAAATGTTCTGCAGTCTCTCAGAACCACATCACCAGCTGAAGACCAAGTATGCAGATGCACGAGCCTGTGGCGCAGCATTTCACATCTAAACCATAACTTCCACATGATTTATAATCAGCTACTTCCTAGACTAGAGGAAGAGTTAAAAGGGGTTAGCCTGGAGAGATGGCTCACTAGTTAAGACCACTTCCTGCTCCTGTAGAGGACGCATATTCTGTTCCCAGCACCCATGTAGGGTGGCTCACAACTGTCTATAACTCCAGCTCCAGGGGACCTGATGCTCCCTTCTGGCCTCCATGGACACTGTGCTTGTCTGCACCCTCACACATAATATAATACATATATTAATAATAAAGGAAAGTAAAGGAAACTTGTTATCTTCAAGAAAAACTAGCTATAGAGAGTTGTGTGCAGACATCACTGTAGGTCAGATGTATATACATATTTAGTCCTATACTACCGCACTATAGGCAAGTACTATTATAATGCTTTCAAAGGTGAGGAAACTGAGCCTTAGAAAGGTTAGGATAGAGTTAAAGTGGGAACAGGTGGCTTGGTTTCAGAGTAGTGCAGTAGGTATCACTTTCACGTGTTTCTGTAGCTCTTTGATTTTATTTCCAAATCATTACAATAGGATCATGTTATCAATTACACACACACTTTATTTTGTTTTATTTTTATTATGTGTTCGTGTCTCTATGTGGATATGTATAAATGAGTGCAAATACCTGCAGAGGCCAGAAGGGGGCGTCAGACAACCTTTGGCTGAAGTTACAGGAGGTTGTGAGCCACTCCATGTAGAAGCTGGGAACTGAACTTGGGTCCTCTGGAAGTCAGTCCTCTGCAGTAGCAGTATGCACTCTTGACCACTGAGCCATCGCTCCATCTGCCCCAACAGTACACTTTTGACCTTGGATTGTTTTCCCAGCGTGTGTGTGTGTGTGTGTGTGTGTGTGTGTGTGTGTGTGTGTGTGGCATTCAGCAGGAACATCTAATGGAGCAACAGCTAGTTTTCTTGTCATTTTCAAATACTGGTAGCATGCAATCACGGATGGCAGGTGAATTAAACAAGACCATTTTATACCTATGCCTGTGAAAGATGAAGCTTGCGTGAATCAGAGCCCAGTGATGCATTGGGATGGGGCCCAGCTGGAATAAGATTCCTCTACTGATCCTGGGGAGAACAGGATCCCCTTTAAGGTTCTTAATCTTATTCAGAAAAGAATTTAAGAAGACTCAAATGGAGCGTTTAGGGAAATTTATTAGAATTTAAGGGAAGTCTTTGAGGCAGGCAGCTGCTTGAGGAGGAAAGCGGAGGGGAGAGGAGAAAAGTCATGAAACCATGCTGGTTTAGTGCCACCATGGAGGTCCGACCCAGGGCTTCTAGCACCCGCTTCTACCACCCACATGGTGGAGTGGGAACATGAGAGGAAATATAAAGAAACCCCAAATGTTAGAGCAGCCCAAAGCACTACAGACAGCATGGTTAGAAAAGAGATATAAAGAAGAAAGGGGATTCTTCCAGAAAGTGGGCAGACTTATAGACAGTCACATGTCTGGCCTGATCCAGAAGCATCACATCTGCTTAGCATGACTTAAGTGGACCCACCCTCCTCCTCTGAGTGGTCTTGTGACCAGGCAACTGATCCGGCAAAACTGGAAAGCTAAGGTCCTCATCCAGGCCAGAAACTCCCTGGTTGACCATATTTCTAAACCCAAGAGGCCTTACACCACTATAATAACAGAACTCCTGAGACACACTGTCCAAGTGCAGGAAGAAAAAAGAACTCATTCCAAAAATTCCAAGGTTTTCAGAGCAGAGATTCAGATATTTACAGGTGAAAGAGCTACTGGAGACTAGTATCAACTAAAAATTACCATTAAGAGAATCATTGTCCTCCTACAGATGGGCCCCGCACCCTACCCATGTCCTGACTTAGCACAATGTGATTGCCCTGCATAAAGCATGTTTTATTGTAAATCGTCAAGTGCTTGCATGGCTCCTTGGCAGGTCTCTGAGGTTAGTAGTATGTGCACTGCTTGCAATTAGGCACATCTCTGGACGTGAACTAGAAGGCATGCACGACTTGGATGAGTGGTGAGATGAAGTCATTGCAGGTGGGAACTGCTGGGAGATTTTGAAAGTCTGCATGTCTGCCATGATCGAAGTCCCAGATTAAACAGAGTCCTTGGCTAGAGTTAAGGCCAGGCCACTCACCTTGACTTGGGGAAGCTGAGGTGCAGCAGGTGGGTCCCTCAAAGTGTCCCCCTCACTCTCTGTGTTGTCTGTGCTGGGCCACAAGGACGTTGATTTTGTCACTTCCTTAACAGGCTGAGGAATCTGGGGTCCTGTTGGAATCTCGGGGACATCCTGTGCTCTTGGCTGTGTGAGCTCCGAGACCATCCCGAAAATTTGTTCACCCATTCATTTTGGTTGCAACCTATCCAGCCATTCCTTCACCGTGTGTGTGTGTGTGTGTGTGTGTGTGTGTGTGTGTGTGTGTGTGTTATATGCATGTGTGTGTTCGTGTGCGAGTGCCTATGTGTGGACATTTGTTTTTTTTCTGATGTCTTTCTCACTCTTCATGTTATTTGTCTGTTTATTTATTTTTATTTGAGGCAGATTTTCTCTGTGAGAGAGTTTATAGACTGAACTGAGGAGGTAATTCCAGTTCCAGAGGATGTGATGCCATCTTCTGACCTCTGGGCATTGTACAACATGGGTGTACATACCCACATGCAGACAATACACTCATACACATAACATAAAAATAATAAACAGGGCTGGAGAGAGGGTTCAGCGGTTAAGAGCACCAACTGCTCTTGCAGAGGACCCAGGTTCGATTCCCAGCACCCACATGGCGGCTAAGAACCATCTTTAAGCTGGGCATGGTGGTGCATGCCTTTAATCCTAACATTCGGGAGGCAGAGGCAAGTGGATCTCTGTGAGTTGAAGTCCAGCCTGGTCTACAGAGTGAATTCAAGGCCAGTTCGGACTATAGGGAGACCCTGTCTCAAAAACACAAGGTTAATAATAATAATAATAATAATAATAAACAAGTAGAAGACTGATTAATTTTGGAAACCAATGTTTCTTACCTTCTCCATCATACACTTTATGACCAAGGGTGGCTGTTGAGATGTTAGGAGCTGGTCAGGAAGGCTATATAAAGGCAACTTACTTAGCTGGAGGTTTTTCTTATTTGGTGTTTACCTTTCCTCTTCTTACTTAGATTCTGAAGGTCACGGCTGGAGCCCCAGCAGTTATCATGGACTCTGAGCCCAATGAACACTATACATAGGCAGGACTACATACAGCTGAACAGAAATTGAAAAGGTTCCCGAGAGAGAAGCTGGGGTACAGCTCAGTAGTAAAGAACTTGTCTTGCAAGCATGAGAAGCTGAGTTTGACCCCAGAAGCCACAGGGAAAAGCTGGGAATGCTGGCATGCATTTGTAATCCAAGAATTGGCTGGAGAGGCAGAGTGCAGATCCCTGGGGCTCCAATCAGCCGGTCTAACCTGTTTGGCAAGTTTAGACAAGTGAGAGACCCTGTTTTAAAAAGCAAGGTGGACATGTCCTGAGGAATGACAGCTGAGATTGACCTCTGGCCTGCACACACACACACACACACACACACACACACACACACACGCACACACGTGCACCCCAGTCACACTGACCTACAGACCGGTCTTAACTACTCTATGCTGTCTACAGATCTTCAGTTTTTACCTGAAGGAGTAAGTTCTTAGTTGTCGAGTCCTTTTGCTGGTTGCTTGTATCGGGGTTCTTTCCTTTATTGCTCATTGGTGTGGAATCAAGGCTGACCTAATGACGTTTAGGGTTGGTGTCAGAAGATGTGCCCAAGAGGCCGTTGGACACCAGGCAGGTCCGCAACTGGCCTCTCTGCTTCTCCCTCTCTGTTGCCAATTTTCTCGGCTCTCCTACTATTGGGAGACCTTTCTATCCGTCCTTCATCACCGGAAGTGTGAGAAACATACCTAACACACTACTGCGGCCTGGATGTAGTGGGGCTCAAGAACTGTATCTCAGTGCCATGGTACAGGAGGGGACCCAGTCTGGAAAGTCCTAGGCCATGGGAAGATCGAGGAGCGTAGGGGAGTTCTTGTGGGGCCTGCTTATTTATTTGGTTGGTTTTGCTGTACGCAGGTTCTCATTATGTAGTCCAACCTGGTCTTGAACGTAATGGCAACCCTTCTGTCTCAGCTTCTCAGGATTGAGGACTGTAGGCATGAGCCACCATGCCCAGCCCCCTGGTTAGTTCTTGTGGAAGGACCGTGGCCCCTCCCCACACTCTGTTGATTTGTCTTCAATAGCCCTGATAATGGACTCTGGCCTCAGGAAATGATCATGTCTGTGTCCTCCATCCTGTTGTACTATGGTCATGTCTGTGTCCTCCGTCCTGTTGTACTATGGTCATGTCTGTGTCCTCTGTCCTGTTGTACTATGGTCATGTCTGTGTCCTCCGTCCTGTTGTACTATGGTCATGTCTGTGTCCTCCATCCTGTTGTATTATGGTCATGTCTGTGTCCTCTGTCCTGCTGTACTATGGTCATGTCTGTTTCCTCTGTCCTGTTGTACTCAAGGCCTTTCGCTGTGATCTTTCCCTCTGGCACATGCTCCTTTCACTGGGTACCAGAGCCAAGCTGATGTTGGGGCCTGGGATGGTTCACAGTGATCGTCAAGTTGGCAACATCTTGAATCACCTAGGAGACACTGTTGGTTGTGTGTATCTGTGATGGAGTCTCTAGATTGGGTTAACCAAGGGGGGAAGACCTACTTTGAAAATGGGTGTGGACATGTCTAGGATTGCCGTCTCAGACTGAATAAAAAGGAGAATGTGAGCTGAGCACCAGTGTTCATCTCTCCTTGCTTCCTGACTGTGGACACAGTGTGACCAAGCTACCTTCTACCCCTGTTGTCATGCCTTCCTTCCCTGCCACAATCCACTGTATCCTCAAATCACAAGCCAAAATAAACCCTTCTTCCCTTAAATTATTTTTGTCATGTGTTTTATCACAGTAATAGGAAAGGATGAAGTCACTGCTGTGGATAAGCTTCCAGAACTGTGAGCTAAATAAAAGTTTATAAGTTACACAGATTCAGGTATTTTGTTATAGTAACAAGCAACAGATATATATATATATTTTACAGTAGGCCATCCAAGCCCCTAATGGGTTATTTACATAATTCTGCACCATTAATATTAACCAGAACACTTATGTTCAAGTTGGGAAATTTGCCTGTGGATGAATTTGTGAGTGCTTGGGGTTCCCCCATGTACAGCAATTAGACAACTGGCTTGCTTCCAGTGACCAGGACCCATCTGCCCACAGATC
Organism: Rhizomys pruinosus; assembly: GCA_009823505.1. Taxonomy (NCBI): domain Eukaryota; kingdom Metazoa; phylum Chordata; class Mammalia; order Rodentia; family Spalacidae; genus Rhizomys; species Rhizomys pruinosus. The sequence continues at coordinate 1,607,176 of VZQC01006419.1, forward strand.
CTCGCCAGAGCAGAGTCTGCACACAACCAAAACTGGAAAATCCAGTTTTACCCTTTTACTCCTGGAAGCCAATGCTAGTGATTTTAAAATCACTGTTTTGTTTCTTCCTAGACAGCTGAGTTCCAAGTGCATCGTTCTAGCGTCCCACACACCAAGCTCCCTGTTGGCCTGTTTTTTAATTGGAAAAACAATGGAAACTGAGTGTTAATTTCAACATTCATAGCACAAAGGGAGCATGTTGTCTTATGCATGTAGAAAACAGAGCCTAAGTCTTCATTCACTGGGTACCACTGAAATCTGCAGCACTCGAAATCAATAAACACAAGATGTTAACAACAACCAGGGACACTAAAGAAAACATCCAAACCATGTAAATCTGTAAGTTGTTCTTTCTAATTGACATTCACTACAGAATAGGTATGGAATTGAGACTGGAGAGCAGCAACTGCAGAGTCCAGGTTCTCCTACCTTTGTTTAATGAATTGTACAGAGAGATGGGGATAGTTCAGAAGAGGAGACAGTCTACTAAGGGAGAGGCACAGGGCATTCTAGAGGTGTGCCATATCTCACCAGATCCAAGACAGCCAAAGGGAAAAGGGAGTGAGGTGAGGCTCATAGTGACCTTTTACAAGTCATTGTCCTAGTGCCCCTCCCTGAGTACATATAATGCATGGGCTTTGCAGATCGTTCTCCCTTGGCTGAATGAGGCTCAGCTGAGATAAGGGCTACCTGTCAAATTCGAACCTCCAGAGTCTCCACCTTTTCTCATTCTCCTCAATATGATTTTAAAAAAAAGACAACACTGTCAAAAAACTCCATTAGCTCACTTTCCAGTTTTCAAAACAAGATGCTGTTCAAATTTAATGCAAAAATAATTATAATCATTAAATAATCTCTAAAGCAAGGAACTTACCTCAAATTTGCTCAGACTAATTGAGGAAGGAGAGAAACTGATGCTCACTTGATTTCCAGCATGCTCCAGGATTTTATCTCAGTTATCTTATTCAATATTGATATCTACAAAGGAGATCTCTGCAAAGGAGATGAATCTAAGTGATTCTGCATCATAGGGAACTGAGGGCACAGGAGGGTCGTGTGGCCAGTTCAATAGCTGGAACTGGGGGATTACAGAGAACAGAGCTAGCATCCTTGGAGCCTGATGCTTTCCCACCTCTATGTGGTGCTACAATGTCTCCCCTTATCAAGGAAATATTAATGTACAAAATCAAATACATTTCTAAAAGAGGAAGGCCTGGAATCTGCAAATCTCAGCAGCCACCAGAGGAAAAGAACAGCAGGGAAGAAGCTGTTCCCTTTAAACCAACATGGAGGTCGATCACGTGGGGACCAGGAAGTAGGTGGATGGAAGGGAAGCTTCAGGGAAAGATCAAGGAGTCCAAAGTGTTGGCGAAAGCTTAGAAAAGAGGCAGAGAGAAGAAAGGAGAGGTTATGCTTTTAGGAAGAAGTTAGAAAAGTGGGTGGACTTACGAAACTGTGTGGCTATGGGCTGTGCCAGGTAGGGATTATGGGAAGAAAACGTCCATTTGCTTATTAGAGGGCTAACTGTTCTGCCTATCTCTTTAGCATGGTGTAAGGCAAACCTGCCTTCCTAGGGGGTGATCCCACAGGAAAATGATTGACCTGGACCAACTGAAATGTAAGGTCTCTACCCAGACCAGTGATTCTATTCTCTTGACAAGTCAGAGACTAAATCACAATACTCTAGAGAGAAGATTCTTTGCAGACATTGACAAGTGTTTGAATCATGACCACTCTGTGGTCCAGAACATACTTGGGGACGAGATCGCTAGTTACAAACCAACTACTATCAGATTGGGTATCTCCAGTCAAATGATAGAAGAAACACTGAAAAATACTGATACAACTCTAAAGGATGTTCAATGACTCCCAGGGTTCAGTTCCTCCTACCCCAAGATCTTAGTACTTGATAAAAGTTAAACAACCTGAAAAAGCTGCAAATAAGATTATGTGCAATATTTTCTTGCAGTTTTAGGGCTGACTAAACTTCGTGTCAATGAACTCTAGATGGCTGGTGTATAGGAAATACTGGTCCAACTTTGTGTCCCCCTTAAAGAAAAATATAGCTATTTTGCAGTCTATTGAGCTAAGTATTAGAGCCAGGAAAGCTCTGTGGTAGCGAATAGACAGTGTTGTTTAAGAAAGTAAAGCTGAGGGACTGAGGAGATGGCTCAGTTGGTCAAGTGCTCCGGGTGCAACATGAGAACCCCAGTTCAATCCCCAGCAGCCACTTAAAAGCAGAGAGCTGGTGGTATGAGCTGTTAATCCCAGTTATGAGGAATTACAGACAGGTAAGTTTCTGGACCTTGTGTCTACCTAACCTAACTGAATCAATAAGTTCCAGGTTCCACTGAAAGGCAATGTATCAGGTGGAGAAGGACTGAGGAATGAGAGCCAAGGTTGACCTCTGGCTTCCACAGTTACTCCTATGCATGTGCTTCTGGACACTCACAGACTTGCACACACATAAACACACAGAAAAGAAGTGACAGGCAGAATATGAGAATCTTCAGGTTGTAAGGTAAATTTATTAAGACCTATAAGGCACAACCTATGAAAAAGCCACAAAAACCAGTAAATACTTGTTCTTATGAAAAGTAACAGAAATGACTATGCTTAGTCTCTCTCTCTCATATATATATATATATATAGATATATAATATGTAATACCAATGCGAGCAGGTAGAAGTGTTGTATGTTATAGTACAAGCGATTGACACACTCATTTTAAATTTATCCTTAAGGAGTATCCAGTACACTGAATGTATGTGCAGGGTGACAGCATTTTCTAAATTTTCACACACTCATTATCATTGTGCATCGATAGATCGATTTGATTAAGGCAAGGAGGCACATGCTTTGATCTGACAGGTCTCCTTCCTCCTTAAGCAAGGAAATCACATTACAGCTAGAAATGAGCAGCTGTCGGGAAGCGTCTGAGATGAGCATATAAAAAATATGCTCTGTCTTTGGGCTGAGATACTCCAGGAGCAGAGGCCTGTTGACTTGGCTGAACTCTGAACACATAACAGTGCTCACAGCCCCGCATGCTCCACGAAGCATCAGAAGCCAGTGCTAGCACTGCAGAGAGAAGAGTTTCGATTTGACAGCTAGGGATCCTGGAGAATTGTTCTCCCGGGTTATTTATGCTGAGTATAGACAGAAAGCATTCTTCTATTTCCTCCAGGAGCATCAAATGAAAGTCTAAACAGGCTGGGTGTGGTGCAGGACGTTGCTCCCATCACTTGAGAGACTAATAGGCGAACTCTAAAAGTTCTTCAAGAACATACTTGAGGTTACAAGGTTGTGGACCCTGTGTCAAACAATCAACAAAGCAAGGCCGGCTTGGTGCTGCACGCCTTTAATCCTCAGGCACTTGGGAAGCATAGGCCAGGTGGCATTTTATGTGAGTTCAAGGCCAGGTCCCCCTGGGTTATCCCACCCTCAGAGCAAGTTCGCCAGGACAGCGGGGCTACAGGGAGACCCCGTCAGAAAAGACCAACAAAAAAAAAAAAAAAAAAAAAAATCAAACAAGCAAACAAGTAACTTTGTATTTGAAGACAAACCAAACAGCACCTGAGATGACCTGGCTTTGATTTTCCAATAGCTTCTGCTTCCTGACAGGATGGAATGCATGTACTGCACCTTCTGTTCAGAGCACACCTTCTAAAACCTTGATAGAAGGCTGTTTGCCGCATCACCAGAGGTATCAGCCAGAAAGAAAGCAGTGAGGAGAATAGATTATCTACTTTTCTCATTGCTCTGACAAAATACCTGACAGGAATCAAGACTTATTGCGGTTTCCATTGCAAGGTGACACAGTCCATCATGGTGGGAAGGCACTGCCCACTAACTGACTGTACCACTGGGGTTCCAGCTAGCAGGTCTTTAATGCTTCAACACACAGATGTATTGTGGAGGCCAAATAGATGTTTCCATAGTGACCGGCACTAGCCACTGGCTGCAGCGGAGTATTTCTAGTATGAACTATACTTCCCAGATAAAAGATGCTCCAGTGTTAAACACTCTGAAAGTTGATTAAAACTGAAGTCATTTTGGAGGCCTGAATATCTCACATCCACTGCCAAATTATCATGGGCCATTTTAGCCCCTTAAAGTAGCCATTCCTTACCCCTCTCTATATTTTCCTGACATCTAAGTGACTATACAGCAAATCCTTTTGCAAATGTGCAAGAAGATGTCTAGATTGTACCAAATCAAAGACTGAGAATGTCACCAGATAGCATCTGAGGGCTTTAGCAAGGATGTTTCCACAAGTACCTGTTTAAAGTAGCTTAACTCATGATTTTCTATTACTATAAAAGCTTCATGAAACTATATGCTGAGTTGTCAACTTCACATACTTGGGAAGAGGGAATCTCAGCTGAGACACTCCCTCCATGGGAAGAGCCTGTGGGCGTGTCGATGAGACAGGTTCTGAGTGGCTAATTGATGTGAGAGGGCCCAGCCCACTGTGGGTGGTGCTTCCCCTGGGCTAGTAGTCCTGGGTTGTATAGGAAAGCAGGCTGAGCTCAGGCCAGAGCAGCAAGCTAGTGAGCAGGGCTCCTTCACGACTTCGCTCCTGCACCTTCTTCCAGCTTCTGGCCGAAGTCCTGCCCAGGGTTTCCTCAGTGAAGGGCTGCACCGTAAGCTAAAGCAAACCCTTTCTTTGCCAAGTTGGTTTAGGTCGAGGTTTTCATAGCAATAGATGATAACTGTTACCACATTGGAACATGCCATTTGGGGTAAACGTGTTCCAGGCTGTGCTCACTAATGTGTGGTTCCAAAATAAATGTTTTATTCTCTGAGATGAGAACTGTGTTTTTGCACTGATACTTGTCATTTCCCCTTCTTTGGGGCCATTCGTTTGGACAGGACAACTCCAGTGTAGACTTAAGACTCTGGTTGTTTCTGGCTCCCTCAGAGTAGCTGAACTGGAGTCTTTCTGCTGTGAGACCATATTCCCAGAAAAAAAGCAGTACCTGGGTTAAACATTCTGTAAAGCTGGTGGATTAAAACTTCAGTGACTGAGTAGAGCTGGAATATTGCAGGTCCAGAGCCAAATTATCTTCGGCCGTGGAGATAATCTGCAAAACACAAATGCAAAATCATATCTCTTGGCTCGAAGGCAATGAGATTTTTTTGAGCTAAATATGAGCAGCCATGGCCTGCCATCAGATTTAGGTAACCCCAAACAGCGTGTTGCAGGAGCGTGTTGGGGCCACCCAGGCTGTTTGCCCCTAGCCTTCGGCCTCCTTCCTCGGGGTACTGCGGTTACCATTTGGCTGCCGCCATCACGGCTGCATGAAGGGACCACAGTGGTCCTGGGGGCTAGCAGCCCTCACAGAGATACACATGAGGGTCGCCACACGTGGTCAGGCTGAAAATGATTTAGGCAACCGGCCAGACCTAGAGGTAGCTGTGGAGAACAAATCAAGACAAAAGCCAAGGCACTCCCATAGTAAGCTTCTGCCTGAATCCCACAGCTTACCTGAGATCTAAGTGGTCAGAGCTCGGACCCGGGGTGAGATTTTCTGCAGCAACAGCAGCAGTTCCTTGGACTGAGGCTTCTGATTCTTCATCCTGAAAGTGCACGTTCACTTCCCAGGGATGCAGAGCGGGAGTCAGATGCGATCAGAGAGCTGAGCATCCCTTCCTGTGCTGCATAACTGAACTACATAATGGAACCTTGTTTACTAGCACTGTGCTAAGCAGACCTGGCCCTCCTGCCTGGCGCTTGTGCCTCTGCAGGAAGGTCTGGGTCAGGCAGATTGCTGTGGTATTGAGGGAGCCTTTTTGTGCCTTGGTCCTTTTCTCCCCAACTTCTTACTCAGAAACACTCAGCATTGGAGGTAAACTGGTACTAGCAAGAGCAAATAGGCTCTCGATCAGGGACTCCAAATAGTTCTTCATTGTGTTAATAGTTTACATTAAGACTCAGGCTGTACATGGAACAGTGTGTCTAGATGATTTACAGGCAGCATGTCATTGATCACACATATGAGAGTGTTACTATGTGACAGTATCTTGTCAATTTCTATAGGTGAGGAAATAAGGTTTCCATGAAGCACAGTCCTTTGGAGGCAGAGTTGGGCCTGGAGGTTCTTGTTATGTAACTGTCCTAACCTACTTTGCTGTATCAGCTGCTTCTTGGGGTCTCCCACATCAGCAAGCCCATTGCCTGGAGCAAAAGCTTGTTCAAGCTAATTAGCTCCAGCTCTGGCAAGCAGCAGGCAGCAGATTTCAGAAGCTGCCTTGCTTCTCCATTGCTTCTAACGGCATCCTGGGAATGTGTCCTGTGTTCTGCCTTTCCTCTGTTCTCTCTTCCAGTTCATTCATTTCCTGTGTAGAAAGTCTTGGCAGTTCTTTCCTGAGTCTGCTTTTCAACTTACTTCTCAGCTCTGTCTGGACTTGACCTCTTCAGTCCGCTTCTCTCACCTGAGTGACATTATCCTTTTCTTCTTCATGAATATCAAAGATTATTCAGCATTTACCCTCCTTCCAAAACCTCCCTTCTCTCCAGCTTGGCTCATGACCTCAGAGATGAACCTCAGCCATTTCCCATTTTTTATCATTATGGACTCATTTTAAGAGAAACTATTTTTTATGTAACCACTGGTATTACTTCATTGCAGAGTTTGATGACCAATAAGTACGGGTGGATATACCTGAAATATAAAAATAGCATGTCTCAAGACTGGAGAGTTGCTCATCAGTTAATTGTCCTGACTACTCTTGCAGAGGACCTGGGTTCGATTCCCAGCACCCACATGGTGGCTAACAACTGTTGGTAATGCCAGTTCCAGGAGATCCAACATCTTCTTCTGATCTCTCTGGGGCCTGCACAATGGGGTTGCACTTATATACATGCAGGCAATATACTCATATACATAAAATAAAAAAATTAAAAATAATATGCCTCTCTATATTACATATCATATATAATAGATAACATAGATGCATTGTGATATATAATACATAATAGACACACATTGTGATATATAACATAGATGCATTGTGATATATAACATATAACATAGATGTATTTTGATATATAACATAGATGCATTGTGATATATAACATATAACATAGATGTATTTTGATATATAACATAGATGCATTCTGATATATAATATATATCATAGATGTGTTGTGATATATAATATGTAATATAGCTGTATTGTGTTATATAATATATAACATAGAGGCATTGTGATATATAATATGTAATATAGCTGTATTATGTTATATAATATATAACATAGATGCATTCTGATATATAAGATATAACATAGATGCATTGTAATATGTAACATAGATACATTGTGATATATAATACATAACATAGACACATTGTGATATATAACATAGATGCATTCTGATATATAAGATATAACATAGATGTATTGTAATATATAACATAGATACATTGTGATATATAATACATAACATAGACACATTGTGATATATAACATAGATGCATTGTGATATATAACATATAACATAGATATATTTTGATACATAACACAGATACATTGTGTTATGTAATATATAACATAGATGCATTGTGAAATACAATATGTAATATAGATGCATTGCATTGGGACTGATATATAAGATATAATATAGATCCATGTAACATATAGATACATTGTGATATTTATTTTTTTGTATATGTATGAATGTACTGTCTGTGTGTAGGTTTGTGTACCCTTGTTGTGCAATGCTGCAGAGGTCAGAAGAGGGTATCGGATTCCCCTGGAACTGGAGCCAAAGATGGTTCTCAGCCGCCATGTGGGTGCTGGGGATAGAACCTGGGTCCTCTGCAAGAGCAGTTGGTGTTGCTAGGCCATCTATCCAGCCCCACATTGTGATATTTATATGGAGAGAGAAGAAGAGTGGATAGAGATCCAGGCTAGGACAGGGCATCTGTAGATTATATGTAAATACACATAAACACATAATCACATAAATATACACAGATACACATACACAGATATACACACATTCACACATGTAGACAAATCAAATACACACATGCACATATATGGGATACACTAATAATGCAAAAATACATATACACAGCAGTTAAGAGCACTGGCTGCTCTTGCAGTGGACCTGGGTTGAATTACTAACAACCACATGATAACTAACAACCGTCTGTAACTTCAGTTCCAAGGGATCCAACACCCTCTTCTGACCTTCTTGGGCTGCACTGCATGTCTTTGAGCTGCAAATGAGCTTCCTCAATAATATCTTTTGGTTCTGGGGCTCAAAAAACACAGTTGTTACAGTTTAGAAAAGGAGACCACTTGTCTCTGCACCTTAGACACTGCCTGAGGATAATTCATTCCTGCCTCCCAGCTCCCTGCAATCATTTGTTCCCACAGTGACCCGGGAGAAATCACTTGTAATATTTTTTCCAACTTGGGCTGATTTTTAATTTGGGGTGTTTCAGTTATCAGAGAAAACGGAAGTAAAATACAAATTGTGAAAGTTTCTGTTTTCTGTCACCTGCCAACAAGACAGCGCTGACAGCAACAGTGTCCCTCTTTGTCTTTTGAGGCCCCTCAGGCCTCGCTTACACCATGGCTTTCACTTTCCTGGATGCAGGGCACACATTCACTGCATCTCCCCAGCCTTCATTTGTGGTTGGCTCATCTGGCAACGTGGGAAGCTTCCTTGAGTCCTTCCCTTGGTCACTGAAGTTGAGCTCTTATGGTCCAGGAAACACTCTTTAAAGTGTGGCTAGATCACTGAGTGGTAGACCATTTGCCTTGCTTGGGAGAGTTCCGGGGTTCAATCCCCAGTCCCCTGTCCCCCACAAATTACCAAAATGTTCAGTCTTTTTTAACATGGCATTTTCTCAAGCTGTAGTATTTTCTTTTGATTTCTATTATTATTATTATTATTATTATTATTATTATTGGTCTTTTTGAGATAGGGTCTCCCTTTAGACCCATCTGTCAAAAAAATACATATACACATGTACACACATATACACACAAACCACATACACATGTACACATATACATGCATGCACATACACATGCACAAACATACACACAAGCACACAAATCACATATATATATATATATATATACACACACACACATATACACTTGAACATATACATACATATATACATATCCATACAAAAAAAGAAATCACATGTATAGAAGTGATTCATCAGCTCCCTCCTCTTGCTGAGGACTTATAGATAGTTGGTTTCTAGAGGAACAGAGTCAGTTTTCTTTAAGGCTGTAGTTCCTGATAGGACAACCACTCTCCAGTAGATGACTCCAGACCCAGAAGTATATGGACAGCACAAACTGGAGTTGATGGGTCCTTGAACTACATATAAAAAGACAAGCTGTTGGGGTGTGTGGTGGTTTGAATGAGTGTCCCCCATAGGCTTTAAGTATTCAGACATTTTGTCTCCAGTGGGAGGCACTGTTCTTGGAGGTCTTAGAAGGTGTGGCCATGCTAGAGGAAGTACATTATTGGGGGCAGGCTTAGTGAGTTTAACAAGCCTCATGGTCTACAGTTTCTCTCTCTCTCTCTCTCTCTCTCTCTCTCTCTCTCTCTCTCTCTCCTTCCTGTAGCTCCAGCCATCATGCCTCCCACCACAATGGACTCGAATTCCCTGGAACCATCAATCATAAGCTCAAATAAACTCTTCCTTTTATAAATTCTCTTGCTCATGGTGGTTTTTCATAGCAACAGAAAAGTGACTAATACAGTTATTTGGTACCAGAGTGGGCTGTTGGCTGTGAAGAACCTGACCATGTGGATGTTTGGAGAAATGTGGAAGACTTTGGAACTTTGGGCTAGAAAAGCTGTTGACTACTGTAAGCAGAGCTTAACAGGCCATTCTAGTAAAAGCCTGGAAGAAAGCATTGCTGCAAAACATGTGGTTCAAGAGGAAAATAAAGACTTAGGCAGCAACTGGGATACTTTGATAAAGAGTCTGGCAGCAGTTTGCCCACAGCCCAAATGCTTGCCTGATGCTAAGTTGAAAAGCAATGGACTAATGTCTTTGGCAGAGGATATTTCAAGACAGCCTAATGTAGAAATGGTGGCATGGCTATTAATGGTGAATATTATACATATCTACAGTGAAGAAGAGCAGATGGGGCAGAAAGAAATGCAGAATGTACACTTTGGATCTGAAAACCCCACTAGGAAGATTAAAGATGGTGCCAAGACTTGTGAAAGAGAGTTTCCTCTTGATAAGGAGATTAAAGTGATTAAGGAGAGGCCTAGCTATTTACAAGTAAACAATGGAAAAAGTGAGATTAAAGTGATTAAGGAAGAGCCTCATGATTTACAAGAAAACAACAGAAATAGTACCTTCAGGGCAAGACCACACCCAGCTAATCCTCAAACTTTTGAAAGGACAATACTGAAAGGGTTTTCTGATCCAAGTTCACGGCAGAGAAAAGTTGAAAATGTGGTTTAAATAGGCTAGGGTCCATCCCAAACTTGCAGCCAAACTCGGCAATTTCATTCACGTGGTGCTGGCTTTAGAGGCATGAAGTTTGCAAGAGTGAAGGGGTCTTCAGTTCTTCCTCCACAGTTTCAGAGAGCTGCCAAGGTCAGGAAGAGTGCAGCAGGGGTGTCCCTGCATAAAGAAGGCCCTGATAAGCCATTGCATGAAGCTGTGAATGTGAAGTCTGGTTGGCAGCGGAGACCCCAAGAAGACATTCAAGATGCCAGACCTGTGAGATATTTGCCAAGCAGAGCTGCATACAGGGGGTGGTACCAGCCTGAGAAAGAGATGTATGTTGCAAGCAAAGTTGGAAGAGCTGAGCCATCTAAGCCCTTTGGAAGTCAAGTCCCAGAAGTTGCATGTGGAGCTACTGGACTTGGTGTTTGCCCTGCAGGTTTTTGGTCTTGTTTTGGTCCAGTATTTCCTCACTATGACTCTATTCCTCCCTTTTGGAATGGGAATGTGTATTCGGTTCCACTGTACATTGGGAGTATGTAATTTGTCTTTTGATTTTACAGGAGCTTACAGTTTAGGAGATTGGCCTGAGTCTCAGAAGAGACTTTGGATGTAGAATGTTATTGAACCTGGTAAATGCTATGGGGACTTTTAAGGTTGGACTAAATGCATTTTGCATTTTATATGGTCAGGAGCCTATGGGGGCCAGGGAGTGGAATGTGGTGGTTTGAATGAGTGTCCCCCATAGGCTTTAAGTATTCAGACATTTGTCGCCAGTTAGTAGCACTGTTCTTGGAGGTCTTAGAAGATGTGGCCATGCTAGAGGAAGTACGTTATTGGGGAAAGGCTTAGTGAGTTTAACAAGCCTTGTGGTCTCCAGCCACTCTCTCTCTGCTTCCTGTGCTCATTGCAAGATGTGACCCTCAGCTTGCTGCTCCAGCTCCAGCCGCGATGTCTCCCTCCACAATGGACTCTAATTCCCTGGAACCTCAATCATAAGCTCAAATGAACTCTTCCTTTTATAAATTCTCTTGCTCATGGTGGCTTATCACAGCAACAGAAAAGTGACTAATACAGGGTGGAAGGGAGGCGGGTGGATCTCTGAGTAGCTGGAAGTCAATATATGCTCAAAATAGATTGCATAAAATTCTTAAAATTTTATTTTTCCAATAAACATGGTGGGGATGTGCATGAGGAGGCCAGAAGAGGGCATGAGTCCCCTGAAACTGGAATTACAGGTGGATGTTATCTACCTGATGTGGGTATTGGGGACTGAGCTTGGCTCCTCTGTAAGAGCAGTACACACACTTAACCGCCATCATTGCCCGGCCTCAGGCAGTCTATCCTCAGTGTCAGCTGAGCAGTCCCTCGAAGCAAACCCTTGTTCCTGTTCCTTCAGCTCTCAGCTTATTGTCTGAATGGATATTCCAATAGTTACACTGCTCACAAGCAACTGGTCTTTAAACAGTCACTTTGGCAACCATGTCTTGCCTTCCTGAATCAACCTGTTTTCTCTCCTACTCTCTGTACTGTGTATTGCGTCAAGCATCCTCTATTGCTCCCTGTGGGCATGGCTTCAGTGGTGAGTTCTTATTGTCTCTGATGCCTTTCAATGTTTTTACATTTATTTGATTCTTGTCCTTTCAAAGCACAGTTCAGTCAAGAAACTATAACATCACGATCTCCTGAAAACACCCATCACCTGCTATGGTGAACATGTGAACCTGGGATGCAGTCCAGTTTGCTGAAGAGCCTGTGGCCATCGTTTACTCTGAGAGTCTTGCCTGATCATTGGGCTGGCTAAGCATTGTGTATCTTATTTGGTAAGCTGGCGATGTGTTATCTGGGTTGTTTGAGTGCAGTGTCTAATCTAGCAAGCTAAACCAGTGCCTACTCAAGAGCCAAGTCTGTGCCCTGTTTCCTGACAACAGTGTAAACTCTGGCTCCTCTAGACTGAATTTCGTTTAGCAGGCTCGTGGGTGTCAGGGCTTTTTGAGTGTTATATTCTTCCCAGGATAATAAAAGAAGACAAGGCTTCAATTGGCTTTATGCCAGTTGAGAGTTCCGTTTTGATATTTACAGTCTAATTTTCTTTACTGACAATCCAATCTCTTAGGAGTGCATTGGGATGACTGGCACACCTTTGCAATACCATACATGATGGAAGTGGTGACAAACCAACCCGGGGTGGATTCTATGTCTACTAGCTCTGTGACCCTGGACACATGGCTCAACCTCACCAAGGTTCATTTCTTTAGCTGTAAAATGGGAATGTAAGTAACATCCACCTCAGAAGGTTGATTGTAACTTTAAACGAGTGTTCCTGAGGGGGACAAAGAAGTCAGTGCATAAAATTATAAGCACATCTTGTAGACAGATTAGCTTGTGAGAGAAACCAGCTGAGGTCGGTTTATAATGGAGGGAAATATAAATGTGTCACATAGCTACAAAGGAGGCAGATCTGGGACTTGGGTCCAGACATCTGACTCTATAATCTGGGTTTTATTTATTTATTTATTTAATATTTATTATTTTTATCTTATGTGCATGACAGTTTTGCCAGTATGTATGTATACACTAGGTATGACTGGTGCCCCTGGAGATCAGATGACAGCCTCAGATCCCATGAAACTGGAGTTACAGGTGGTAGCAAGCCACCATATGAGTGCTGGGAACTGAAATGGGTCTCTTATGAGAGCAACCAGTGCTCTTAACCACCAAGTCATCACTCCAGCCCCCTATTTATTTATTTATTTATTTATTTATTTATTTATTTATTTATTTGGTCTTTTCGAGACAGGGTCTCCCTGTAGCCCCAGCTGTCCTGGAACTCACTCTGTAGACCAGGCTGGCCTTGAACTCACAAAGATCCGCCTGCCTCTGCCTCCCAAGTGCTAGGATTAAAGGCGTGTGCCACCATGCCTGGCTCTATTCTATTCATTTATTTTTGAAATAGAGTTAACTCTGCTTCCTAGGGATTGCCTCAGACTTGCTTTGTAACCAAAGATGACTCTGAGTTTATTACCCCCTGCCTACACTTCCTGAGTGCTGGGATTATAAGCACATTCTACCAGGTCCTGTTTTATGAGATTCTAATGATGGAACCCAGTTCTCCAGGCATGCCGAGCACATACTCTACCAACTAACCTGTATCCTCAGTCCATACAATCTGAGCTTTATATTTAAAGATTTAATTTATTTTATTTATGGGGATGTTTCTATGTGTCTATGGCCATATTTATACAGATGCCTGTGGAGGTCAGAAGAAGGCATCGGATTCCTGGAGCTGTAAGGCACCTTACACCTTACCACCTGATGTGGGTGCTGGGCACTGAACTCAAGTCCTCTGAAAGAGCAGCAAACACTCTTAACTGCTGAGCCATCTCTCCAACCCTCCAATCTATACTTTCAATTGCTTTGCACTCAATGTAACTGTGAGTCAGCCTGTAGAGGATTAGCAATGCTAAGTTCTCTTTCTTGAAGCAGAGAATAGGAATCTCCTCCTAGGAAAAAAACAAAACAAAACAAAACAACAACAACAAAAAAACAGACCATTAATATCAATCTCCTTCCCCAGATATCCAAGCAGGAAGGAGCACGGGGGATACACATTTGTTCATTTTCTGTAAATTAATAAATCTTTTTCCTGGAAAGAGTAGAAGGATCCTGGGGGACCCTCCTGTTCTCTGGCTGGCAGCATATCCCCTTCGCTCTAAGTGGAGGTGGCTGGCCCTCTGAGCTGTGGACGGTGTCAGCCTGCAGGCAGGCATAGCCCTCTGTCTCCTGTAGATTGATCGATCGGGGAGCTCAGGCTGCAGTGTCAGAAGTGACCCGTTCCTGCCACTGTAAAAGTGTGAACCACCCAGTGCTCCCTGAAGGCCCAGAACATGGTGCTAGAGCCAAGATCATATTTGCACTTGGTATGTGGCAAAGCACTCCCAGAGGTGGCCTGCTGGTCCTGAGCTGCCAGCACATGGATTTGCAGGTGCTGGCTCGGACCCTTCCAGAAAATGTTGTCTTTGAAAATTAAAAGAAAAATGAAAAGCTCAGGAATTCAAAACACAGCATTGACAAAAAACATCTTTTATATTCTGATTTTTGTTCGTGGTTGTGGGGGCTGGACCCAGACCATCATACCTGCTGAGCCTGTACGCTAACATCCAATCCCACAGATGTGGGGTGGGTCTTTTGAAATTACCTACGTAACCATTCTGACAGGAATGAAGCCATTCTATAGAGGTACTTGTGCTGTTCCCCTAGGCTCTCAGACTATTGCGACAGTGCTCCCTAAGAAAATGGAATTTCCCTAGGAAATCTCAGGCTTGGGGGAAGAAAAAGTTAGAGTCTGGTGCCAGCCAGACCAGAAGCTTGACTCCCAGAAAGAGACTGTGCACAGTTCTGACAACTTGTCTATCGCCTTGTAGGGGAGGCGGGAGCCAGAGAACCACGGCTTAGTGATATGTAGAACACACCTCCACCAGGACAGCTTAGCTCTGCACACCTCTCACCCTCTATTTAAACCTAGCCTCTTGTGGTGACCCTAAATATAGAGTTAGGGAGCGGGGTGTGTGTCACTGGATCTCTCTGTTCTTCACAGAGTGGGCATGTTGACTAAACCTGCCTTTCACTTCGCTCTGTAGTGGACTCTTGGGGTGGGCTGCCAGGCTATATTGTTAAAGCTCCAGCACCCAGACTCTGGTCCTAACAAATCTGGGCCCCAGCGTTTCATGTCCGTTTGCCCCTTTTGTCTCTGGGTGATCCTGCGACACTGCCTGTGGTTTGATGGTTTCCTCGAACGGCTCACAGAGCTCAGAGAAGCACTTCCATTCTTAGAGCACTAGTTTATTATGAAGGCAGCTCAGGGATGGACAACAGGAACCGTGTGCGGCTGACACACTGTCCTTGGACGTAGCTCCCCTCCAGACTCTTCATGTCTCCTCCAAACTGTATGCATAAAATACCGTCCAATCAGTAGTCCTTTCAGCTGGGGGTCTGGGGGGGGGGTGTTGGTCAGTTCCCTTGGAAACCAGCTCCCCATCCTTAGCCGCTTTTAAGTATGTCCCTCTGAAAGAGGCTTGCTGTAAATAACAAAAGATGTGCTTTTAATCTTCGTTGCTTTCATTGTTTACTAAATAACAAAGGTTCTAGGAGTTCCAGTTAGGAAATCAGGACAATTACAACCAAAATATATACAATGGGCGTCTGTACTGGAGAGTCCTACAGATTTAGCCAGCCACAGGCCCAGTATCATGTACTTAGCCCTGCGACTGATGGTTGTGTCTCTCAACCGAGCATGCATAGTCTTGTTTTCCTTGCTTTTATTTTGTAAACAATATATTACATAATTTAGGTAATACAAATATATTGCATAAGTAATATACAACGTGATAACAAATAATTATTCATCCAATAATTACTAATTAATTAAATATTAAATTATATTCCAGTTGCGTTATTCTAGGGCAAATGGTCTAAGCTGCTACAACAGCAAGAAAGGGCCTGGGTGGAATCTAAAATTCCAGTTTTTTTTTTTTTATGCTTTGTGTACTTCATACATCATTTTACAATTCAGTTCAGGCATATATCCCCTTTCCTTCCCCCCACCCCACCCCTACCCATCCCAGATCATGCATTCTGCCATAACATTTCTGCATTTTTCTCTGTTTTTTTTGTTTTGTTTTGTTTTCATTTTTTTAACAATAAGTGATAATTTGTGAGTACCAGCATCCTTCATGTAAAACAAATTTGCAAGCAGTTGTGCCCAAATCCACACAGTTTATGGGTCCCACCATCCAACGGGGGGGGGGG